>JAYKAV010003291.1:123783-236639 GCA_035582835.1 Phoebastria nigripes
CCCACAAACCGCATTAATCTTGTTCATCTTGCAAAGACTATAAACTCCATCATAACAGTTTTTCAATGAAATTTTATATCTGGAAAAACCTTTGGCTAGACAGTAAAGCCAGACTGTGTAGTGCGATGGAGGTCCAGTAACGTGTGAGGAGAGATGCCCATCTACATGAGTTCTCAACTCCACTCTCATCCATAAAATTTCATAGATTTCCTCCAACTTCACATTTCCATTTTCCTAGTTTAAAGCAAGCCACTTCAAAAAAAAATGGTTCACATGAAGTAATCTCAAATCTATTTTTTCTTAAGAGTATTCATTCTTGTTTTCCCCAATTTCCTGAAGTCCTGTAATCTGTGTGTGTAACAGACTGCTGAAAACAGGCCAGCATTCATTTACAAATATATTAGACTTAAAAGGCAACAAAATGATCTATAAGTGCTGGAATATATTCCACCAAGAAATGGTTGAGAAAATGATATGTAGTTGAGAAATGTGTTCTGAATTATTAATCAAAATCTTTGAATAACTCTTCTGTATAGAGGAGCAACCCTGCAGTAATCCCCACCACGTCTGTGGATCATGTACAAAGCTATCAACAGTGATTCAGAACATTATTCTTCTCATTTACATTTTCTGAGGTGAATTCCTCCTTTAAGAGAAACTGAGCTAACACGGTAAGAGCCGTGCAGGGGGATGGGGTGCGGGGGAAAACAAGCCCTGCTGCTCACTCAGCCGGGGACCAGGGCTCAGTGAATGCCCTGCTTTGCACACACAAACCCTTTTTCTGTCCGTGCATGGCTCGTGCCTTCCCTATAAGCCAAACAAGACACTGAATGTACTTTTTGAAAGTTTTTTACTCCCACTTCACTCATTTTTGATGGACCACTGTGTGCTTGGCATTCAGGAGCCGGTGGTCGGTTAGCTGGGATGCGATGCAAAAGGCATGGAGCACTGTTTGATCCCCAGCCTGACCCAGCCCATGCTGGCAGGACCTCGGCAGAGAGGAGCCAGGGCTCTCCAGCAGCAATGGCTGTTTAAAGCATGGTCATGGGCAGATAGCATTAGAGATTTAGAATATATTGATCCTTTCCCTGGCTACACAAGTCTTGCCTGAAACGGTAATCTCACGACAAGAAAAAGAAGTATTTTAGGTAACTTTAACCTGACAGAGGAATAGGCTACAAGTGGAAAAAAAAGAGGCACTGGCTTTATGGGCCCCAGAGCTATTGAAAATCACTGAACTACAACCAGCTACAAACACCTTCAGATCAGAGGCAGTGTCTTTCTTATGTAATTGCAGCTCGCCTTGCACGTGGCACTTCTAAGGAAAAACTAGCCACTGCAAAATCAAGTTTTCTTACAGTGAGCTTTGCTTTTCCTCCTCCTGAAGYACCGGCGCCGTGCCGTGACAGCCCGGGCTGCCTGCCAGAGCGGCTGCCCGCAGAGCGGCATGGGCTGCCAGGACGGTGCCCGAGAGCTCCTCTCTGTGTGCCGCCGCTGCCCACACGGTACCAAATGGATGGCTTCCACCGACCTTCACCAGTGTACGCAACATTTTGMCCTTTGAAGAATTTTTCTGGAGACAAAACAAAACAAAACATATATATATAAACATATAAGCTAAAGAACGAGACAGGTAATTGCAGGTAATTACGCCCATGCCAGGAGGCTCCCCAGTGTGCGCTGCCTGGGAAGGAGGTGCAGGACTTCTCACATCAGACCTGGCTCCCCACCACAGTACCCAGACCCTCCCAGACCCCATCCTCTCTGAAGATATTCCTCGGATGCTCAGAGATATTAGGGGAGGGATTCATTGGGACCACAGTGCTGGACAGGGGACAAGTAAGGCTCCTTGTGATGAAATGTAGTTTCTTTTCCCTCTGAATTTTTACTCTGGCTACATCTATATCTTCTGTGGTTGAACTTTTTCAAAACTTAGCCCATCAACAGGTATCTGAAAGCCTCTTGTATTTTCTGACAGGGCTATGCTGTAGCGGGCTAACAGTATATTGAAAATGGGCCACCCCGAGTGCTGAACAAAAGCTCTTTCCTCTGCCTGCTTCTTTGCCGCCTTCTCCGCAGATCTCACTCGTAATGAGGACACATTTCTTTAATCTGCGAGACTTTTCAGGTGCTGATTTCTGGGAGAGCATTAGATGATTGGAGAGCACTGTGAGGAGCAAACCTGAAGAAACTGAAATAATAAATATACCTGGAGTTACACTTGCACAAAAGGTGTTTTCAGTGATATGTAGCAGTGACATGCTCAGAGCAAGTGTGTCAGGACTGGGGGGCATCAGAGGTTCAAATCTCTTCCAAATCCCACACTGAAACTGGCCAGAGCAACACAAAGTACCAGCAGGCTCGGTCCCCCCAGGATGCAGCTCAGGGCTGCCTCCAGCAGCGCTGCGGACCCTCAGCCGGGGCACCCGGACCCCCAGCCCGGGGGGAAAGGCTGGATCCCAACAAGTCTCCCGCTGAGAGACTCGTTGGCTGAACAGCTTCTCTGGCCCCCAAAAAACAGGATTTCTCATTTCTTTTCTTGTGTGCTCAACACACACACACACACACACACACACAAATGTAACACATTATCTACACTATTTCTTAATCAGTATATTTACACACTTTACAGATATGAGTGCTCTGAGAAAGCTAATTATTTGCTGGGAGCTTTGTTTTATCTTTACAATCTAATGACTGGTGGGGAACCGGAGTGCGGCAAAACTGATGTAATACAGCAATGCTGGGAATCCCTGGATGAAGAAATGCAATTCTTTTTCACTTGTACATATGCATAAATTGTAATTTCTCTGCAAACTCAATGGGCATGGCACCACTATAATGCTCTAAGATGGAGGAAACCAAGGCAGCTGTGGGCTTAAGTCTCCCAGTGGTTTTAAACTCATAATATATCTTACTTGCCATGTAATACTTGTTTCAAAAATGAATAGACATTGCACTGATTTCTGCCCAGGCTACACAATGCAGTGCTCCTGAAGTTGAGTCTCTCTCGCACCACTTCTGTTCTTCTCAAAGCCCTTTACCCACGTTATCAGCAGGGGAGAGTTCAGACGAGGTCTGTGAAAGGACCCACCATGGATGCTGCTGGGAACTGCCTCCACGCACCCTCCTGAACCTCTCTGGTGAGGCCAGAGGATGAAACCCCACTCATGCCCCATGAGAAATTGTTCCACGTTCACTGAAAAGCCTCAGGGAGAGAAACCACGAGAGCAGCTTCTCCCATCCCAGCTATGACGTGCGCCCAGCGAGGACATACCCAGCTGCCCCAGGAGAAGAACGGACCACACCTGTGCCTTTGTGCTCTCCCCAGACCCTCTATCCTGCAGGAGCACAGGCACCCTCTCCTCCACGCTCCCTCATTTCTCAGCTGTCTCTGAGCTGGTTTCCTCCTTGGCCCCATTATCTGATTTATCGCTTGTACCCTGAAGCCTCGCAGCGAGGCTCAGACGTTCTTCTCCCACGTTAAAGGTGCTAATTCACAACCTGTCTGCTGTCAAAGGCAACTGCCTGCAAAGTGAGAAGGAGGCCACACAGACATATCCATCAGATTTCCTGATGGCACGGACTGTGAAATGCTGCAATAATTTTCCTGAAGCAATATGCCACCAGCATGGCAGTGCAGCACGTCGCCTGTGACAGGCAGCACGCTGAGAGCTCCCCAAACCGCTATCGGCTCTGCCGTGAACCCGCCGTGGGGTACAGCCGGCACACGGTGTGCAAACCCTTCCTGGGGCTGGCCGTGTGCCCACGGTAAAAAGGGTCCATAACATCCCGATGAYGCAGTGCAACAGTGCGCAGAGCAGGCGGAGCAAGAGCAGAGAGGGATCCTGGGGACACGCGTAGGGAAAACAGTGTCAGTGGGGCTGTGAGTAAAACCAGGTTGAAACGAATCCCTGTGGACATCTGTATATAAACCGAGTCTGTCTACTAAACTGGATGGGAGGTGCAGCAGAGCACCGGCATAGGATGGCCAAGTGCCCTTGTGCTGTATTTACAGGTAAATATCTATTTCTTACACCTTCCATCTTTCTTTACATAATTATCCCTGTAGTCTGGGACTGTAGCCTTAGATGTTTCAGACGAGGATCTGCTGACTGAAACACAAGCTGCTGCAAGCACCGCTTGCTGAGCAGTGCTGGTTAGCAGCAGCTGTTCAATGACTCGAGCAGAGGTGGTAGGCAGCAGAAATCAGGCAGGCAGCAAGGAGCAGACAGCCGGGCGAGCTGGCTGGAGCAATCCTGAGGGCCAAGGCTTTGAGGACAGCGTGGTGTGCAGCTGCATTTTATCACACATTCTACAACAAGCTACCTGTGTTGGATAAGCCGAGGTGGATAGCACTAATCAGGGGGGTACGTGTACATTATTTATTGCAATAAATCCACAACCTTCCTGTGAAAATTCTTAGAAGCCTTTGGAATTGTGATCCCTTGAGAAGTGAATACTGAACATCACTGATTCGGGACAGTGACCTGGGCTGGCCAGGCGTCCCCTGTGTACCTCTGATTTCTCTGTCTTGTGAGCAATGCCTTGGCCTCTTGCTGACCTTCATGTCAGGAAAGATGGAGATGACCTATTTGCTCCCTGAAAGCTATTTGAGGCTGAGGCCATCCACCTGTGTTCGTACAGTGCCTGGCGTGAACTCACTGCTGCGCAGAAAGCTCCCGGGCTCTGCAGTTATAGGAATGAATTATGGCACTGATTGCAGCCACACAAATAGGAGTTCCGCGTTGTCCCCGATGAATCGGTGTGGTAGGGAGTGGGGGCTTTCAAAGGCAAGAGGAGAAGGACGTCCCTCCTCTCATTGCCTGAAACGATGCCTGAACGCAAACATGCCCATGGCTTTTCAGATGCAGCCTAGGCCATGTAGGCGTCACATAAACAAGAGAGATAAAGGAATATCTAACTACTAAATATTGCACTAACCCTGCAAAGTATATCCAACCTGCTCTAAGCTTAACCTGCTCTGAGCAGGCGGCTGGATGCAGACCTGTAGAGGTCCCTTCCCACCCAGTTTGTTCGAGTTTCATGGATACCCTTTTGGATCACAGGAGGAGAACAGCACCAGGCAGAGCTTGTCTTTGCTACTCAAGTAACTGGTGGGAAATCACTCTCTGCATGCTCCCCCTGCCCCCCGTATACGCGAGGGGATGACTGCCTGCCCTCCCTTGGCTGTTCACCTTCCCGACACTCCTCTGCACGTGCAGCAAGCTGGCAGGGCTGTGGAGGATGGAGAAATGTACAGCACTTGAAACATGGAGCTCTTGCTATTTTCTTCCTCCCAAAACTGGCAGTGTAGTATCTCTGCACCAGATCTGAATTCCCCTACGACCAGGCTGGCTGCTCTGGAGAAGCTCTTCTGGTCTATTTTTAGTACAGCCCACACAGCCTATTAAGTATTACAATGATGGGGTAAAATTAACACATCAGCTACCTGTAGATAGCAGGCACGCTAAGTGCAAGGCAGTTTTACTGACCCGGACATCACCTGGCTTCAAATGTAAAACTCCGAGTGTCTGAATTCAGTGACCCCAGGTCCCCGCAGCCCCGAGCTGCGGTGGCAGGTCCGCAAGCAGCCTCGTGCCAGCAGAGCGTGTTCGGAGCTGAGCTTGCCACTAGATTTGACCTCTAATTTGACTTGACCCTTTGCAGTCTAGCTGAAGGGGAGATGCTAGAGGGACGAATGATACCAGCTCGGTACCCACTGAGAGCTCATTCGTGTTGGTGAAGCCTCACTTGACCAGATTGAGCTGTTTTCCAGCTCATTTGAGCCATATACCTTTGAGCAGAAAGACGGGCAGCTTGTCTCTCTGTGGGGGAAGTGGTAGGCGGCAAACAAAAGGAGAATATTTCTCCCCCTCTGCTTCTGTGTTTTGCTCCCAAGATCACTTATCTCCAAAGAAAATGATCATGTTAAGTGTATTCTGAAAATAAATTAACAGACATAAATCACGAGAATGACACTGGCAATTCTTCTCAATGGCATTAAGAGGTTTTGGTCTGGTTCATGTGGATGATTTTTATTTTAAACATATCACTAAAGAAAAAAATCCACATAAAATATGTGCTGGAATTGAAATGAAATCTGTCAGAACAAACATCTACATCAAATTTACAGAAACACCAAATGTTTGACTAGGAACTGGAAATGTAGAATTTGCATTTCAAATTCCTATTAAATGGTTAAAAATGTGTACTGTTCATGACATACATCAAAGGCACTTACAAAAAGTTTCAGAGTTATATATAAAAAATATGTATCTTTTCTGTGTGGACTTCTTACGGCAAAACCCCAGTGCAAGAATTACCTGTGAAAGTCATCAAAAAAAAGCATCTTGTTAAAAGAGGGCTCAGGACTCAGCGGGAAATTACAGAGCAGTTAGCCTCTCTTTAAACGAGCAGACGCTAATCAGAGCCATTGGTGGGTTCAAGGAGAAGGGCACTCAGTAAACTCGTTGCCTAATGAAGAGCATCTGTCCCTTGGGAAGGGAATCAGCCTCAGCGCCGCTGCCAGCCGCGCAGCCGGCAGGACGGACACCGAGCGCCAGAGCACGCACTGCTGCTTGTCCCCAGAGCCCAGCGCGCACCTCACCGTTTACCACGGAAGGRCAAAGATGGAAACTGGGAGGAGGTATCTGGATTAACCATTTTGCATTTTAAAAGCATTTCTGCTCGAGTACAGAGAAGGATGCCGCTGTAGGGTTTTCTCTGTTGTTAACTTCTGTTTTCCTTGGGAAAGGTTCTTCTTAAAATATTTTTGATTGCAGGGGTGATTTTCCATTGGAAATGAAGAGAATTATGGGAAGCTATACTCGCACACAATGAAGTTTCCATCTCAGCTTACCAAAAAGAGCAAAAGCAACCACACTGAGAAAAAAATAAATCCCGAAGTAAAGAGTAAGAAGTGCTTTTGATTAAGATATATTGCATTATGCTCAGGTAGGATGAGATAGAAGATTTTAAAAACATAAGTCATCCTTTGTCTTGATATTTGTTTGTGACTGCTAAAGAAAAGGTAGGCCATTAAAGCAAACCTTTATAATGGTTTATGAGAYAGAAGAGCAAGAGCAAAAGTGCTATAGAGACTTAAATGAATTAACCTGTAACCATCCCCTCAAAAGCCTGCCTTCAAGTTTGAGGACTTCTTACTTCTCTTACAGCTCGCTCGTTCTTCACAGCCAGCTCACACACCTCCACAGAAAGACAACTTTCCAAAATATTTCCTTTACTTGACAGGACTACTGGGACCTACGAATCATTAACATAGCTAAGAACCTTCTCACTACAAACGTGGACAACCAGCCCCCTGGAGACCCCTCCGGAGGTGCATTGCCATGGCAGATCATGTTCTTGCATTTCATGCACACCAAGCTGTGCCAGTGAGAAGCAACATCTGCAGAACATGATCCTTCCTCCCTGGGTCACCTTTCTGCTACGGCAGCTCCCTGTRCAAACACACCCACAGCACAGCCATCACCGCACAGGGCAGGAAAAACAAGTGGAGGATGGTGGCGGATCGCTTAGGTGTATAATCAGCAGCCCACAAGCTGAACGGATGAGCTCCACGGCTTCACAAGACAGACACCCATTCTCTCATGGCAGTGTTCTTCCCTCTTTGCCCTTCCCTTCTGCTCCTGCCACTCACTGCCCTACTTATGTTTGTTTGTTTGTTTGCAAATAAAACTCAGCACAAGGTTGCTAAAAAACTCATTAGCTGCTGTGGTGCTACCCAGAGATATGTTATTATGGAAAGGATTATGTAACAAAGAAAAAGAGCATCAATCTTCCTGGAGTGATAAATCCACCCACACAAGCAGTTCAGACAGGGACTAGAAAGGTTGAAACTAGGAATCGATGCTGAGTGTCAGTGTCCTCTGAGAAACTGTGGGCTTGCCTACCACCAGAGAGAGTTGACAGCATGGCACCCGGGCACCCACGCAGGCTCACGCACGCTGGGCTGACACGGCACAGGTGATGTACAGCGAGGCTAGACAGTTGTCAGACTGACTGAAATTCCCCCATCCACCTTCTTCTTACTGTGCTGCCGAGGTGGCAAGGAAGCCAGCCCTGTCGCTGAAAGCCGCTGAGGTTTGAATCTCCAGCTCCACCCTGAGTCATCCATGGATGGCAATGCCACCCTTTCATCTGCTGCTCACTCTGATGGACAGAGGTCTGTGTTAGGGACCTTCTATGGACACACACATGGACACCTCAGTGTGTTTTGCGTTCCTTTTCTGGTTGGTTTTTTTTTTTTTTTTTTAATTTTTCTTGGGAGGGGACAGGTGGAGCACTCCTGAACCTGCTGAAGAAATAGCAGGCTGCTAAAAAGTGTCTGCTGAGTGGATCTGAGACAGAAAAGCAGATGGGTAGCAGACAGGTGGTAATATGGCCAGCACGCTGATCGGAGCTAATTGCAACTACAGCGATGCACTGCTGATTCTTTGCTGAAGCTGCTCTTGAGTGACGGATCACAAAAGCTCATTGGCCATTTCAGGTGCTCAGGGGCTGCTGTCCCCATATCCTGCACCAGTCGATCTCACCCCAGATGGCCTCGGGTTCGGCTTGGTTCCTCCTGCTGGGCACAGGACAGATCCGGCAGATTTGGGCAGCTCTTCCTGAATAGTGAGTTCTCACATGGCTGAGGCCAGGGTTGCAAAAGTCACTCTCCCAGCCTAGCCTGACTCTCTGTGATGGCTCACCTTGGTCCCAATGAAGAAGTAAGGGGAGATAGGCACTGAGATAATATTTCTGTGGTATTACCAGTATCTGGTGCTTTGAAACAGTACTTAAGCAAGGAAGACTGTCAAAAGTATGACAAACACGATGAAAGCTGATATGATGTATTGCACTTCTTTTTACTTCAACAGCATTGAACCGGGAGAAGAGTTCTTGTTTTCAGGGTCAGCACTCAAAGCTGTTCACTTTAGTGCTGAACTGACCGTGGGATGCAGTGCTGTGACTCGGAGCCGAGCTGAAGACATGCCATTGGAGACAGGTGATGCAGAGACATAGGAGCAGAGCACTGTGAATGATCCTCGTGGAGCGTCTCACAGAAAAAAGCTCAGCTCATACACCCGTCACATGGAGCTACCAGAGCATTCAGTGACAGTGGCATCCAGTGGGGAAAATTGAAATAATCCCTGGTTTTTCAAATGCAGAACAAGATGCACTTCCAGATATCTGAAACCTCACAGAAACCCCAGAAAGAAACCTGGGGCAAAACCTGGACTATGACATAACACTCCAGGAGCTCATCTTTTAACCCATGTCTACCATAATCCGAATAGACAGACGTGAGAAGGTCGCAGAGAAGAGATCTGGCAGTCTTGCAAAAAAGGCTTCACAAAGCCCAGCGGCTGGGAGCTGATGTGGCATGAATTCATGTCGGAAATAAGATGCAGTTTCCTTGGGATCAAAGTGATAAAAAGCAGAACAATGTTCCCCAGAGCGATGGATCTGCCACAGCATGGCAGCTTTGATGTGAGCTGGGACAGCCCTAACCCAGCCTCGAGGAGGTGCTCCACAGCCGGTGCGTAGGAGAGAGGTCGGTTATTACAAATATAACCCTCAGAGGAGGCAACATGCCCTGTCCCTTCTGTGCATCACCACAACGTATGGGCACCCAGGAGATACCCAGTCCTCTTCCCTCACTTCTGAGTCTTATGGCCCTTTACAAGTCATGTCCCCCTTGGCATCAGAAGGCCAGGGGACCCCCCAAGCAGCACAGCTGTGTGATGCAGCCTGCTTTTCCTGGATGGGCTCAGTTAAACCTGCAAACAGCCCAGTACGGCATCTGAGCAAAAAGGAGTTTTGTTTAATTTTCAGTAAGAACCAAAGGGTACTGAAGCACTTATTTGAGAGACTACTGAGAAGTGGGTGAGGGTTTTATTATATTTTTTATACGAGTAGGCTGTAATTAATCCAAAGGTTTTGCAGTTTCTTTCTGGTAAATAAAATCACACATCTAACCAAAATACTATAGTAGTTAAAGGACTTTTATGTAGTTGTAGAATCACCCACTCAAACTCACTTAGGCTGGAAAGGATCCTAGGATGCCCCTAGTCTAAGCTCCCACTCAAAGTAAGATCGATGCTGGATTTATACCAGGCTGCTCAGGGCTTTGCCCAGTTGGGTCTCAAAAACCTCCAAGAACAGAGACTTTTAAGCTGCTTGCATGAGCCCTTCCTGGAGCCTCACCATGCATCATTGTCTATAGGCATCAGATAGCAGCTATCCGGTCTCTTTGCTCTGTAAGTAAATTAAAGAACAGGTTGAATTACAAAGAAAACCTCTGTTAGTAATACATGTGCTCTGGAATTGCAATCAGACTACGCAAAAATGGGACAGTTTTAGCATGAAAAATAGTAAGTATGTCTCAAACATTTTAAGACAGCTCTAGGTTTTAATGCCTGAAGCAAAATTCATTTCTTGAATGAAAAAGATATRGTTTATTTTGCTTGACCTTTTTCAGGGGATTTTAGACAGCTTTTTTCCTTGCCTGATTGAACAGCCTCATTTTTGTTTTATTTTGCATTCCTTTGTCTCTTTTTCCTTCTTTATTTCTTTTTCAGTACTATGGAAGGCTAAAAAAAGAACCAAGGCAGGGAGAAACAATATTAAATATTAGGTAGCAGTGAAATTAGACCTCCCTATTAAAGTAAATAAAACTAATCATTTCTATATCTAATCTAAATTATCCATGGAAAGTTCTCATTTTCTTCGGAAATCTTTTTTCATGAATAATAATACTGCATATATACTGTAGCTCTTGATGCTTGAACAAACAAAGAAGTCAGCATTATTGATTCTCGTGACAAATAAATCCTCACTTAGGGTCGCAATCAAGTTACCACAGACTTTTTTTTTGTTTTTACGAATGTGTCCCCACACACCCCCTTGTTACAGGATCAGCTATAAATAAGTGCTGAGTGCCYGCAGAGCATGGGGGAAGCTCACACCTCTGCAGAGCCGACTGCAACAGCTTTAAGATGCTTCACTTCAGCCGTGCTTAGCTCCTGGTTGAAGACTGAACAGAATTTTAATAGGAAAGGCTCTGTGCTTCGTGCCTTCCCAGGGAAAGCACAGTCACTGTGTGCAGACGTTATGCCAACTTGTGTCTTCTGACACACGGGTTATGTCATGGTATCACACAGTCGTAGAGGTGCTGGTGGGAAGGGACCTTTGGCCATCTTCTTGTCCCCACCCTGCTCCAAGTGGGGCTCTAGCCAACACAGGATCGTGTTGGCGTGTCTGGCCACTGCCTGGCTTTGCCTGTGAGGACCAAGCTGGAAAAGCATCCCCCACTCATGCCACGGAGAACATTGGTTCAGCACCAGTGAGCGTTCGTGAAAGGGGCCACAGRCATTCACAGCCTCCTCACCATGGGCATGGTCTAGGTGTACCTTCGGGCTGCTCCACTGAAATTGTGGACACACGCTGTAGAAATGTTAATAATACCAAAAAATACCACCTTGGAGGCTGTTACACAGCTCAAAAAATCTGACTTCAGTATAACAATTCCCTGTTGGCAGTCTCCAGATTCACATCTTCCTTGTTCACTTTCAGAGCTGGCCATTCCTCCGCATATAAAAGTTTCCTTTTTCGCACGGACCAGCRGGCTTACAGAAACACTCAAGTACTGTGAATATATCAAGACTTGACTGAAGGTGTTGAAGGAATTTCCCATAGCTTGTCCTTGACCACTTTTTCCAGCTGGCTTGCCTTGTTTAGAATCTCCTTGTTCCACACAACAGGAAAAATGCATTTATTCTTATAAGCCAGTTCCTACAAATGAAACAACTAATGGAAACTAATGGAAATGGACCCTAATAGAATTTTCTTAATTTTATAATAAACTGTTATATTTAAGATTGCCTGATTTCCATTATAAAACCTATTTGCACTGTAACTCAAACCTATTTGCACTGTTACTCAACTGCAAGGGAGGCATTATCTGAATTGTAGTAAGAGAACTAGCACTGTACACTGAGACCAAATGTGCTTGATAAGTTTATAAAATAAATTAGTTTAGCCTTTTCTGTGTTCTACAGATATTGGGCTGATTTTTTTTTTTTTAATTGTTGTCAGCTAAACAAGTTTTCTTTAAAAACTGAAAATAATTAATTGGTAGTTATTTCCAGGGCTGTTTTCAAGATTTAGATAATATTAAAATAAATCAGTTTGATATGAATCTTTTTTTCCAGAGTAAACTTGGATATGGCTTTCTTATCAACATGATATAACTTAAATATCTAGTAGCCATTCTGGCTTTTTCACTGAACATAGAGAGTTTGTTAACAGTCTAGACTTTCTGGTGAAGAAAACTAATACATGTGCTTCTTAATGCAGTATATGGATTAAAATTGCCTAAAGAAAGTCTTAACCTAATTACATTCTAGTATGCAAGAAATAAACATAATGCTTTAGAAGGTTTCAGAGGAAGGGCACAACCAGAAGTAAATAAAGTATGTCAAAACATGCAAACCAAACTGTAAGAAAAAATCAGAGCATCAACAAGACAGGTAACTCTGCCTTACAGGCTCTAAGCCAACATACAGCAGGGGTCAGATCGTCTCCTAAATTATACAGAACAGGTAAAAAAATCTGAAAATAAGTACATAAAGAAAAGAAATACTGAAAGAAGTATATAAACTTTACTGGACTTTGAGGTGTTGTGTATTATTTTTAAAGAATCTTTATAATCCAATTCTGTTAAACTATTAGACATGTTCTGAGAAATTAAAGGTAATTTTAAAAACATTTTGCACTGGGTTTTTCACCACCCACACCAAGGAAATTTGAGAAATAACTGATAAACATCTAAGACTTCTGAACATTGATCATTTTCCTCTTATCCCCTTTACTTGGGCAGTTGCTAAAATGCACCAGTCATTATTTCATTGACAACTGCCACACAGGACTGGGCTGCTGAATTTTTGTAGCATCTGCCACTATAATTTGTCTTACAGTCAAGGAGTACTCGAGCATGAGGCATGGGGTCAGGASATGAGCTGGGGCCAGCTGGAACCATCCCACCTCCGAAACTTCCCGAGCCCAGAGTCACACAGAGGTACATGCTCTTATTAATAATTATCTGTAGTTACTGAACAGAAAAGGTACAAGAAGTGGCAGGATGTGCCCAAGAGTATTGGAAAAATACATTTGCCCTTTATCTAAAGCTGTTTGAACCTAAATACTTGCCTTGTGCATACATGTATAAAACTTTGCTCTTTGCTCAAGAATTAGCCAATAGTCTCAAATCTAAGACCAAAGCAAACAAAAGACAGACTGGATATCCATCCCCAAGCAGGACTGCTGGTGCTCTCATTCAGTTAGGATGGATTCACACTTCTGCTCTTGGTCCAGCCAAGGCCTGGTCGGCCACGTCCCTGGTTTTGGTGTAGCACACTGTTCTGCTGTCCTGCTCTCCCCTTTGGCTCCTTAGTTAATGCATGGTCACACAAGCACTGTAAGGGGACATTCAAAGGGAGTCTCCCCGCCCGAAGCAAATGGGATCACACCACTCTTGAACCCTCCATGCTGTGACGGTCTGCAAATGACCGTGTTGCCATCAGTCCCTGCTCTGCTGTCACAGCATCCAGGAGCACTGGTGGACTCCAGGAGTTTCTCTTCTGTGTCTGCAGCTACAGTTGTCTCCCYGGGTGGCTTGGTGTAACCCAGGACTGCATGGCTCTCTCAGCAGGGAGGTGTGCCCATTTTCTTCCCCTTTTATGTGGCATCAGCTACTTACTGCACTAAATAATACCAAGAGAAGAGAGAGGATTACTTCTCCGTACTCTCCTGTAAATCCACTCTCCAGGGAACTCAGGTTGCTGAGAACCTTATAGAGAAACCTGCCGGTCCAGGGTCCCATGGGGACGCAGCAATCGAACTGCGTGTACACAGCTGCCACTTCCCTGGGTTTTCCACAAGTCCAGAAATTTTCAGGCAACACTGGGGCTATGGAGGCATTGGCTTGTGCAATTTGAAGCGGTCTGATGAAATGATTTAGATTCCAATATAAGAAACCACATCTCCTGGAGGGGATTTCAGAATACGGCTTGCAAGTACAGCAGGAGCATCACATGTCTCTTCTGAACACTGACAGCTGCCCAGGTCAACCCATTCGCCTGTGACTTACTGGCAGAGTGCAGCTTCGCCAGCAACCCTCTGGAGCAGATGTCTTTCAGAAGGTACCCGTGCAGCGAGACCCGGCTCTGCGCTGACACCCCAGGATTCAACAGCATGTTTACTTAACAACAAGGCTCCTTTGCATTTGGACTTGCCAATTTTAAATACCAAAAAACTGAAATTATTACATTTCCTACTGTGAGTTTTACTCTAATTGCCGCAGTGCCCATAGCAGTCACGTGCTTCTAAAAGGTAACTATTGTTTTCTACGGCTGCACTGGAATTCACTGTTTTTCTGAAGCCCAGGTAATGTGGAAAAAATATGTTACTTGTATGTAATGAAAATTATTTGGAATTGGATGACACTGTCATTGATGTAAAGGTCATAAAAACCACCAACTTAAACAACAGCTCTGGGTAGTTTCTAACATTCTGAGAATGCCATTTATTTATAGAAGTTCTGAGGATTAATAACCTTTTCTTCACCCAAAGGAGAAAAGAAGTGGAGCGAGAGAGTCACAAAACTGATTTGAACTGTTGTTTTCATGATCCATTTGTCAACAGAATGAAATTGTTCATCAAGTAGTGGTATGTTTATCCTGATCACAGCGCTTCTTTCTCGGTGGTAAAGATGCGATCTGGGAGGTGAGAAAGACTAGAACTACAAGTATAACCAGAATAAATTTTCATAATGTAAACCATTTACAACAAATGCAGCAACACACTTGGAAACGGTAAAGTAAGATGGATATTAAATGTATTCCACCTTTGTCTGTCAGATATTTCTGTTTCATTTTATCCTCTTTTGGGCAGACACACATCTACAGAGCAGATCTAAGTGGTGCTGACAGGGCTGGCAAGTCCATTACTCTTATTAGTTTCAGTGACATTTTATCTTTCTCCAGCAATAGCAGGCAATGATACTTGTGTGTATACAAATATTTATACGTGCATATACCCAAATATATAGGACTTTAAAGCTTGGCACTCCTTAATTTTTTGTTTATAATTGTTTTCCAGAAAAGCCTCAGAAATATATATATATTCTATAGTCTACTGGCAACTCTAGTACCTGGGCCACKATCAGCGGTTCTGTGCAATTTTATCACATATTTGTTTATTCTTATTGGAAAACAATATCTGGAAAACTCTATAACTGCAATTACATCATAAGATACCTTTGTTCCAAGTCCTGCAGCCTCAGTTTGTCAAAGATACGCATGTCTGAGCACTTTGTCCTTAGARAGCTGAGCAGTGCCCAGCTGCCCAGGTACCACTGGGATGAACTGGGCAGCCCCCTCAGAGACACAGCCCCAGGAGAGGGGAAAACCTCACACCTGGAGCCTGCTGTAGAATAAGCCTGAAGGATCAGAGAGAGGGGGGGTTAAGAAGTGGGATTTTCCCTGGGGGAGGTTAGAGAGGGTGGATGGAGCACCCGTCCCCTACCAAGAAATCCAAGAGCAGGGGAACGTGAGACCAAGACCACTCCTGAGCCCTGGGTCATCATATGGCTGCAAGCTCACTTACYGATGGAGGAAGCCAAACAGGCATGTTTTCCTGACAGCTGTTTAATACTTATGCTCTTTATTTCTTTGATCTCTTTGCTTAAAACAAACAAACAAATAAAAGCCAGTCCTTGACTGGTTAAAACTGAGCATTCAGCAAGACCAGAAGATTTTTCATTCTCCCCCCCAACCCCACGTGAAATTTCAGGGAAATAAAAAATCATTAAAACCTGCACTTTTATTTCAGTGCAACTGTGCTTTCTGACAGCAGATCACTCTGGCAGAGCTTCTGATCAGCTCCACGAGGAATGGCCACGCAGAGAGAACAAGCCACATCAAGGTTGCCAGGCCTTTTCCTGCAATAACAAGCTGAGAAGTCTTTCCATTCAAATGCTGTTTGTAAAGACCAGGCGGGAGGAGGAGAGAAGGAAGGAGCGGGGTTTTCCCAGGTGACAAGTCTGTGCAGCAGGTCAGTACTCAGCCAGGGGCAAGGTCTTCTGTATTTTTACCAGTCTACAAAACCCTGAAAAGAAAGGCTGACAGTGACAGCTCTGACATACACTCACCACTGCGGCATGAATGGCACTCCGGTAATGGGGATTTCTCATAATCAGCCTGTCAGATTTATGTAAAAACAGACAAGATAACAATAACTGACTCTGCTTTTGTCTGCCAGAAACCTGTGACCTATTTAGAAATTACTCAAAGTACAGTGTATCTACATGCTGACGAACAGGGGAACCGTCCCGACACTCACCTTGCTGAGGCAGTGACATTATTTTGACAACAGTGCTACGCAGCCAAATGGACTTCAGTTTGTGAAAAGGGATCAGACAGCACAACTGTAAGAAAATCCCCACAGCCCCTGGGAGGGAGCACGGCTCCAGCATGAAAGCACGCAGCGACCTGGCAGTGATCCCTCCCGGGGATGACTGCAAGCGGCAGGAAGGTACCCAGATTTGCAGAACGGGGTTTATTTTTCACTGATTTCTGCACTTCCCTGAAAAGCTGTGCTTGCAGTAACACACCTTTATCACAACCTGTCATTTCTGGAGGCAATTGTTTTTGATGGAAATCAGTGCTTCCACAGCCTGGCGTGAAATAAAACAGGGCATCTTGCCTGATCAGGACTGAGCGTGCATCACCTCTGCAGGTAACTCCTGCCCTCTAGACAAGGGAAAGACACAAGATAAATAGATCCTGAGTAATCCCACAAGCCAGATACAGCAGTAAAGCTGCATGATTGATAACCCTTCAGCGGGGAAAAAAAATAATATAAATCCTCATCTGACAACGTGTAGTCTGAGAATTGGACAATTAATTTGGTTGATGTATTTGTTTTTATGTTGCATTATATCATTTGTGCTACAGAGCCCAAAGGTGTCACTGAGATCTGGACATTATTGTGCTTCGCACTTCGCTAAGTACATACTCAAAGCTAATGGCAAACCCGTCCCCTGAAGTGCATGGAGCATGCTGTGGCATCCTGGCTTGTGCAGGGTGGCACGTTACTGCTAGAAGACAGTGGTTGTGGTGCATATGGATAGCCCAGAGCAAGTGAAACAAGGAAGGAAGGCAGAAGTGATCACCATACTATGGCAAAGGGAAACTGAGGCCAAAACAGAAACGTTCTGCCCAAAATCACCCAAGGAGTCTCTGGAAGAGGCAGTGCTCCAGCACAGTGTTTTCACAGAGGCTGGACCCTGCTCTCATAAGCACCAAATGAGCCAGCAAAGATGATTCATTTATATTTGGTATTCAAATGAAAAATATTTGCAAGACAGCAATCTTTTGAAAAAACAAGTTTTGCCTCCTCCCCCCCCAAAAAGGTTGAATTAATTGTTCTTTTCTGTATTGTGGTTCCTGTTTTCCAACAGGCCTTTTGTCTCTTTGTAATCAAAGTTGTTATGGGCAATTTTATGTAAGACACTCAGGACATTTCCATGGACGTAATTCATTAACCAAACACAAATCCTGCTTTGCTGTGTGAGCTGGTTCCTCAGACACTGCAGATCAGGAAAGAGAAGACGACACTAAACAAAACAACCCCCTGCCACTCTCTTTAGAGCAAATTCATAATCCACAGCCCATTTTCTCTCCTTTATTCCCACCAAGGCCCTGCAATGGAATAGAATTGGGCAGAAACTTTGGGAAGTCAGGAAGCAGCACCGTGATAAAGCAGCATCACTTACACACCGTGAATTACACCAGCAGTCGCAGACCGAGCCAGCCTTGGCTCCCGCACAGGAGGCTGGAAATCCAAATGAGCACAGTCATTCCTGGGACACGAGCTCCAGCTCTTGAAGTGGGGAGATGAACAGACAGGTCTCACTGCAGAGAAGTGAGGAGGGCTTTACTCTCTCGCTGCCAGGTAAGAGGCGTGCTGTCCATTTACCGCACTGACGCGCTGGGGATGTAAGAAACAGTTTTTAGAATTGTGATCTAGGTCAGAACAGACTAAAGACGCACAGTAATTACTAGGCAGGAATGGGATCCATGTGAAGGAGTTTGGGCATTTACTACCTCTGTGAAACAGGAATTAATAATGCAAAGGACAGGGCAAAATAACAGAAAAGTGGTTCTCTCTGCATCCCCTTTCCCGCCACGGGAGCAGCGGCTGTCAGCAGCCGGGAGGAGCAGCGTGTTGCGTGTCGGTTCGCTCCAGCCGAGCGTGGTCCCAGCAGTCCCTGGAGGTCCTCACGCTCGGGTTTCCCCACAGCAGAGCTGTGCTGTCCACCCTCAGGCTGGGACGGGTCAGAGCATCCTCCAGATTGCTGGATCTCTACTGGTTGGGGGGTCACCCTCAGCTAAACATGCACAATGCCAACGGCCAGACTGGAGCCTCTGACATCAGCATAACTGCTCAAATGACGTCACCTCCGCAGGCCAGGGCATTAACTTATTCTCATAGCAGACAAGATAGAAAACAACCTCTAAAGTGGTCAGGCAACCTTATGCTTTACCGAACTGTTCCAAGGGCAAGGTTGAAGTAAGGGCTTAGGATGAGAATTTCCTGTAGAGCGTTCAAACACAAGGAGCCAGGAGCCAAGAAACAAACGTTCTCAGCAGCCCATTGTTCATTGCCTGTATTGCAGATAAGCCTCATAAAATGTCAAGCTTCTAGCACTTTGGGAACAACGCCATTTCCATTTCCAAAGGCTTTTGGTTAGTGCTTGTGAATAGAACAGAGTACATTTTTTTCAGATGACTAGTTTACTTGCCTAAAAAAATGAAGTTTGTTAATTTGGGCTGAATTCCGGTTTTGTTTTGTTATTGCTAAGACAGGGATTATTTTCTTGAAATTTCAAAATCTTTAATGTAGTCATTACTTTATACAAATATTTTTATCAAAAAATGTTATCTTAGATTGAAATTTTGAATCACTAATTCAGAACATGACATGAAATGCTTTCGGCTTTTATTTTCATTAATAAGCAAACTGTATTGAATTCCTGTTCCTTGTTAACCATCTTTTTCCTACCTGTGACTTTCGGTTCATCTTCTAAAAAAAATTTCAATCATTTGCAGAGTTCTCATTGTCACTGAAAGGGCAGCTCTGYGTCCGTGCCTGACAAAGGCACTCACCCTGAAGAGTATTAACTCCAGGCACCTCATCTACCTCTCAGTAAAGTAAAGATCTTCCAGGTGGTGATTTACATCACTTAGGCTACGCCTCACCCTCTGAAGTGGCTTCCTTGGTTACGGAGCGTCCTGGGGAGCCTGACTTCCCGGCTTGGAAATGATGTCATGCTTGTAGGGGAAAGGACAGCCTCAGAGGTAAAATGTGAGAAGCAGCAAGCTGTTATACATCATTAGCCCTGCTCCATTTCAATAATGATAGACTACCTTCTGGTGATATCCATGTCAGATCTGACAATCTGACATTCATGTCAGGTTTCTCCAAGGTCAGCTAATCCTTATTGATGTGCTGATGTGCCAAATATCATACATTGGGTCATAACTAAATGTGATTACCCTTGTAACAGGGGGTACCGGGTAAGAATGAATTGCAGGAATAATGAGACGTGCACGGATGGCTTGCTGAACAGCATGGGGGGATTTTTTTGTGCTCTTGCTTTCACAACTTGGGACCTAATTGTTCATAAGTAAAACCAGCATCAGTATATAGCTTCTGAAGATGAGTAAAACAAATCTAATTTCACTTCTAGATGGAAGGGAGGAGGAGATGTGGCTAGAAAAAGAAACAGAAAAGAAAGGAAAACAAAGACCTAGGCAGAAGCCCTAAAAATCAGAAATGGAAATGAAAAATGTGTTGGTATCAACTGCTGCCTTTCTCTTCGGGAGCTGCTTCCATTCAGGAGATTTTCCTCAAAAGCCAACACAGCTGAAACTTGGTAACTGATCTGCGGCCAGTGAGCACTGACTACAGCTTAGCAAACAGGATTCACATGGACTAAAAATGAGTTAACAGAGGAAAAGGTACAGCAATTGTGAGAAAACATTTTAGCTTCTTTAACTCATCCTTAATATCAGCTTTTAATAACACACTTTGCTAGGCAGAAAAAGATGCTTATCAGAGTGGGAAGGTTTAGCATTTAACATCTGRGCTTACAGCTAGTTTCAGCAACATGCGTTTTATATTGAAATTCATCTGGAAATGTTAGTGTGCTAGGTACTACGTAAAGAAATAACCTATACCTTCTGGAGCTCACAATCCAGATAGCCCAAGAGCAGACTACGGAGAACATGTACAACAGAGAACCAAAGAAATTACAGGGTTTTCCAAAGAGGCACATGGAGCTTTTAATGGAGAATTAAGAAATGAATCCTGTTTTTTCAGGACCTACGTCAGTGCCTTCATTACAAGACCTTTCTGTCTCGAGTCACGCCTCTCCAACCCCAGAGCTGGGTGGAGGCAAGGATCTCATGCTCAGTACGAATGTTTTCTTGAGAGTCAATGACCTGCCTGTGCACACCACGGCTTGGTTTGTTCCTTTGCACAACCAAAGTAAAGCAACCTCGGCTGCTATTCTGAAATGCAGACTCTGTTGTAAGTTGCCCAAATGATTTCTCAAAAGTTGAATACGTGAACATACAATGCAATCATAACAATTTTGTCGTAGCTGTTTTGAGAGAATCCACAGCTGTGAGGAACTGTTTTGTTCACGAATTAATGACTTCAGGCAACAGGTATTTATTACAGTAATAGGGGCAGCACCTCCTCTATCTGCTCTCTCAACACATGAAGAAAAGAGAGACCGGAGTAAGATTTTGCTCCTGACAAGACAGACAGACAGTCTTAATACAAGCCCAGAGCTGCCTTCATGATGTAGTGGCCGAGATCTTCCTGGAAGAGAGGAAGCTGTTATGAATAAGAAAACACTGCAACAGCCTTCCAACAAGATTTATTCTCTTGATGATAAGCCAAATTAGTTTTGCTATTCTCTTCTTAATCTGATTGACAGGGCAAATCTGTCATCTTTTATCATGACACTTAAATTGGAAGTAAATTAAATCAACAAGCACGAAACTATGTAACACTTTATCTTTCACGTAACTGCAGGGCAGGATACACAATGGGACTGTATATGTTCCTTCTGGACACCGTAATGTGTGTTTAGTGTCAGGCTGTAAATGAAAGAAACCACTATAATGGCTCCCTTTGCTTCCAAGGTGGAATCTTCTTGCCTGCAGGCTTTTATCTGCAGGCATCTGCATCCTAACAAGCTGCCTTAAAATTAATTTGATAATTGAAGTTTATAATTTGTGCAACTTAATGTTTACTTAATTTAATTGAGCATTAGTATTAATTAAAACAAGTCAATGGCTTCTATCCCAGTTCAAGAACTTGGCATGCAGGAGAAAGTGATTCTTTCTTCCTACCTATATTCAGATATATCTCTGCTATGATATAGAATGTGAATGAGTTGAGTAAATAAAAGTTGCTCACCCTTACTTTTCTGTCAGTTGCCATGAAGAAAGTGATATTATCCAGCAGATTAGTAATATGCTGGCCTTCCCTTAACTAAAAAAGTATTGCAATAATATAGGAGACATGTTCTTCTCCGTCCTTCCTGTAGCCTCTAAGGCAAACAGAAAATTATTCCTATTTTGAAAAACACTCAATTTTTAAAGTATTAAGGATAAATTCTGTAACCTCTAGTGTGATCCAACTCTAAATGAATCCATATTTCCATTTCTATTGATTGAAAGAAAGTAGAACAGCGACATAGTTATCATTCAGGCAAAAATTCCCTCTGAAATTAAAGATTTGCGTAAGAACCACAGGATTTTCTTCCAAAAGTCTGTCTTTTGGTTTTTGTGGGGGTTTTTTAAGTTTTGCAGCAAACTTCCCTCAGCAAGGAATGCATGTTTATGAAAAGAAACTACATTTCTAGCTTGCATGAGCAAAAGTGACTTTTCACATCTGGTGAAGTTTATATTACATACAGATATGTGTTATATTTTTCATTTGTGTATACTAAGTATTTAAAAAAAAAATCAAATCTCCTCCAATCTTTTTCAGAAGTAATACATTTATTGCCATAAAGCATTTCTTGACTACCTGTGAAAAGTAAAACAAAACAAAACAAACCTTATCCAATTTCTTGTAAACATTGTATGTGTAAAAAAATATTCTCCTGGTGTTCGAAAATTTTAAGGCTCCAAACAAGATCTCATGAAAATTGCAAATGCATTAATTGCACTGAATAATCTTAGTAATCACAGATAGATGCTAGCTTACTGGATATTAGATTATTATAGTACAGTACTGCAAAATTTTAACCAACCTCATCAGCCGTGACAAAACTCTTGTGTGTACTCATCTCAATATATGTAAAAACTGAGAAAATATTGCATATTGTGTGGAACAACTAAAGCAAATCTATTTTTCTTTCTCTCAACAAATCCATTTTTCTTTGACTTTTAAGTGGCACAAATTTAATATGGATCTTTTGATCTGATATTAAAAATTCAATGAAATGGAAGAAATATCTTTAGTTCATTATGACCATTTCTGCCTTCTTCAATAGACAGTATTCAGTTCAATACCAGAATCTTCACCGAACAGAACAACATGGAAAACGTATTCAGAGTAAGAAACAAAATGTTTACATATTGTTTTAATGCCAGAACGAGGAGACATCAAAAGCAGACAGCAGGAAGCTGTATCAGAACAAGCAAAATGGAATGTGCAACAGAGCCCTCCCTGGGCAACTCCTTAGCACAGGATATTTTGATGCTAACAATTTTCATGCGTTCAAAAAGCAGCTGTGCAAATCAGCAAAGAAAAAATGCATCGGGGCGAAAAAGTATAGACACTCTATTTGCCACAGGACATTTTTTAGTCTATATTGCTGAAGGGTAAAGTTTATTTTAGAATAATGTCACTACATGCTTGTGCATAAGAAGAGATGGGTGAGAGGGAGATAAGGCCTTTCACTACTCCCTTCTAGACCTGAAATTGCCTTTCGGAATAAATATTTGGTGAAATGTATAGTGCAGCAACAGGCAGCTGTTCCCACGCAGTTAGAGTGCCAGATAGAATCCTATACGGTATAAGGTGTCCTATAACAGGCAGACAGTTATCCTATTCCATCACCTTGAAGTTTGGTGTAGCACACTTCTAGGGCTTTAGAGGCATAGCTGTCATACCTGCTCCGGCTGCTTTTTTATAATGAAACCTCTTCATCATATATATACATACACACAGGGGTGTATGATGAGAAACAGGTCTTGCCATCTGTTTCTATTAAATACAATGAAGTGGAAGAGTGTTTTTGAAGGAGAGCGCGAAAATTGCACTAAGAAATTAATTTAAAAGATGAGCTATCCATGAAAATGACACAGACAGCTACTGCAAATGTGATCTACTTACACAAAAGTGTAATCCCATAACTGCTGATAGAACCTGGAGTTAATTAAACTCCATCTAGATTTATATTTTTGCACGCTAACAAAACCTATTGATTTAAGCTTGCCATAAATGTAGCTTTCTGTAAATAATTTTTTTTCCTAATTAAACAATTCTTGTATTATGTCAGGGTATAAAGAATAAATTACTTGTAACTACTTCTGTTTCAAAGCTTAATCAATACCTGAGCTTAGCTATTTTATATCTCATGTAATTTTTTCACTTAACTGTTCAGATCTCAGAAACTCTCCGTCTTGTGGTACTTCAAAAAATGACACTTTTCTATTCTATTGCTGTGGTCTTTTATATATCAAAAGTACTTTGCTTAGCACACAACAAAAACCAGAGTCGTTTGCCTCTCTGATCAGGGACACCTACCAGAGGGTACTCGGCTCAAAAGTTATTAGAGAGGGATGGACTCTCCTCCAGAAGTTCTGTTGTCAATGAACTAGAATTAACCCAACCGAATTTTCAGATCCCGGACAGAGACTGTAAGGCTGGTACATAAAAAATCATATTTAATTCATAACTGGAGCAGGTTTGATCCTAATATTATCATGGTTCAGGAAACATGAGGCTTCTGAAGCCTTTTCGAAGGAAAGTCATATTTATCACAGCATTGTTACTCAGTCTGATCAGACCGGTCTTCACCACCTGGCTCGATCAGAGACTTTATTCACCTTATCAAACCTATGGAGAAATTTTGGATATGCAGCAAGCAGCAATGTGAGCACCTGTTAAGGAAAGCAAATTCTTTTTGCTGCTCACTTCATAGTGTTTGAAGTCCCGGAACTGTAATGACAAATTAATTTTAAAATAGGTGAATAAAACACACAGATGAGAATCACTGYCCAAGAAGGACCATCCTTTCTTCGCTGGCAGTGGAGGGAGCCTTGCATTGGCRAGTCACCCAATTTCTTGCTCACACAACGCTCAGCGGTATGTCTAAAAATACCAAAATACAATTGGAAGAGCTGCCATCCTGGCCATCCTCAGGGAGTTCATGGGAAACATCTATAGGTATGTTCCTGTAAGGGCCAAAGGCAAAACATTTCTTCAAGGGGTCAGCCCCTTCAAGTGCTTTGTTGCGCTCTGGAAAAATGCAAACTAAAGAATAGTCCCAAAAGATTTTTGATCTGCTACATTTTATGCAAAAGGAATTAACCTTTGTACAAGGTTAGCTGCATCTTATTAGTCCTATCCCATGGTGCTATCATCTTCGTGAGGCTTCTTGCTCAGTATTCCTGAATACGTTAAAAAAATTCCTACATAAGCAAAAATATAGAAAACCATAAAGCTGTAGTTTAGTATGAAAACACCTCTGAAAATCTTCAGTAAAAAAAAAATCAGAAGCCTGTACAACTAGCTGAAAGCAGGGACTGACAACCGATAGGTGAGCTAAACCCCAATTAATGAAACTAATCCCATCATGAGGTACCTCCTTCTTCAGTCTCTATGTTTCAGGCAGTTTCAAACGATAACAAACGCAGTGTGATGGGAAAGAGGCAGCCCGCATGCACACAGCTATGGCAGAAATTATCCAGTATCAGAGAGAAAGAGAACCAACCACAGCTTCATGATCATAGATTGGACTTGAAACCTATGTACCAAAAAAATCCCATTAGGCAAAAGGAAGCCCGCCAGGCTCTCCAAAGCATCTGTTACACCCAGCTCCCCTCTTGCACCAGCAATGCCTGTGCAGGTTCAGTTTGTTTCTGAACCAGTCTGTGTTGAGTCAGTGGTGCATGCAGAGCTTCTGATTACAAGATAATTTGGTGACACAAGGCCATTTAATGGGCTGAGCATGGATATGTTAATAGAAACCTGTCAAAAATTAAATGTACAACTCCCCAAACACATCAACTTTGTTGAGATACGCTGTTGTCTTTATTTGTAGTTGGGCAACGCACTTCATTACAGTGTGACTAAATCACTGATTCTGAACGGAAGCTTTAGCTTCAAAAATAACATTTTTTAATAAATGTATTTTGAACTGGTTTTAACAGTTAATGTGGCAGATTCTGAATGTCTTGTGATGGAAAGACTTAATGCCTATTAATTATTAGTACTATTACTATTTTTGTATTAAGTCTCCATGGTAATAATACTGTTCCGGAGGATGGCAGGGGAAATTTCAGTTTGATTTTGATCTGATGGGTTCAGACCATTGCAACGATACTCTCAGCTTCTAACCAGGGTTACTGTAGAATACAAGATCCAGATTTTGTCCCTCTGCATCAACTCCTATGACTTGGGAGAGGATAATTTTTAGAAAAGCGGCTACTCATAATTTAGGGGGTTCAAGCAATGAAGTGCCTGCTACATGCAATTCATAGAATCATAGAATCATAGAATCATTAAAGTTGGAAAAGACCTCTAAGATCATTGAGTCCAACCGTCAACCCAACACCACCATRCCCACTAAACCATGTCCCTAAGCGCCTCATCTACACGTCTTTTAAATACTTCCAGGGATGGTGACTCAACCACATCCCCCGTACTACCAAGTTAAAAACTTATTTCTTGTGAGATTGCTTTCTAGTGTTCAGAATTTCTAGTTTGAACGTCCACCAAGCAGATCTCAGCATGTCCTTGCCTGATACATTAAAGAACCTTTTCTTAACAGGAACATGCATAAATACATGTGCACCATGATCAAGTCAACTCTTAGCTTCCTCTGGGATAAAATATTTAGACTGAAGAGGTTTTTCTGTATTCTATATTTTTCTTTTTCAGGCAGGTTTTTCCAGAACTCATTTTATTCTTATTTTTGTTGTTGTCGTCAGTGTTTTCTAGTTCTCACCTGAACAAACATTTTGCTACAGGAACAGAGGGAGGTGGAAATGGCATAAAGGTACCTTCGGTGTGGGTTTGTGGGAATGGGTTCTATGGTATCCATAGGCTTGGGAGGAGAAATAGTTAACAGAAAGCAGCAGGACAAAGAGAAGCAGACTACATGCTGAGAAGGGAGCATGTGAACGTTTCCCAAGGGCTGGTGTGTTTAGAGACTAGTGCGCCTGAGGGACTTTCTGAATAACCACGCAGAAGCCACCAGCACGCCAGTGCCACCCTCCGCTTCTGAACACACAGCTGGGGCTGGGCTCCCTTCTGGGGCTCCAACTGGGCAATTATGAGTGGATGTGTGAGGTAGCCGAGTGAATTTGTGAATGTGTTGTGTGAACAGTTATCTACTGCTGTTAACAGAATCAAGTTATTGTTGTTAATAACAACAGCTTAATGAATAAAAGGTTTTCTACAAGAAGTTAATTGTGAACTTTGACTCCTGACACCATAGCTCTTATCAGGGAAAGGGGAATTTACAGCAGAAAGTTACTCTCATTTCTTTTTCTACTGCCTTATCATTGTGGTTTACAGCAGAGAAAACAAAGGGAGGAGCACCACCCTTCTTTCATCCCCACCGTGGTGGTTTTGGACCTGTAAGGATCATTCCTCAGCCCCACAACTGCTGCTGAAGCAGCAAAAGGCAGGAAGAGCAGGGGCCTGTCTTTGACAGCCAGAATAATTTTCATTTCTTCCACCTCCATGTAGCCAAGGATACATTAATCCTCCTTAGCCCCAGTGTCTCCATGGGAGCTCACATGCAGTTAGAATGAAATCCTTTCCTCATACAAATGTTAGACATCTAAATCTGAGCCAGTTTTCTGGGCTTCCTTTAGAGTCCATAGGGAGGAATGGGCAATTCATTCCCATTCATCTGATTTACCTACATAACAACTGTCCTTCTGATTTYTCATTTCTCTTCATTAGTTTTGAACAGAATCCAGGGTCACTTACCCTGATTTAAGAGCCAAGCTCTTAGCTGTCTAAGCCTAGACATACCCAGTCCTAACGGTCTCCATTTGCTGCTGAAAACCCTGCTTTCCAGGGCTCAGCTCCCCATACCATGCGATAATGGAGTGCTTTGTCCCTATACATCTGTTAAAGTTTATTTATATGCATGATAATTGCACCTTGCAGAGCAAAGCCAGCTCTACCACTCCACTCAGATCATCTCTGCCACCCACTCTATGCATGATAACCTCATTACTAGCATTCTTGGCAATGATGATATATTTCCTTTCATGTCAAAGTATTTCATAGCAAAGGTCCAAGAACAAGTGTTACAAAGCCTATGAACTATTCCTTGGTGGGTTCCTCGTAAACAGTACATGTCAGGTATTCACGCTTGAGAGAAATTGTTACAGTATTTCCACCCCGGCTTAAAGAACCCTGACTGTATGAAATAATAGAAAAGAGAAAYCACAATTTAAAAGTTAAGGGAATAAACTGTATCGATGGAGAACAGTATGACATGAACACTTAGTGTTGGAAAAGCCATCATTGATTTAATTTTGTTTTGATTTTTAAGATATAGAATTCATATTCATTACATTTCTTTTTGTTTAATAGGGATGACTGTGGTACAACCGAGCAACATTGCTATGAAAACTATTATAAAGGAATGGAACGCAATCTGATCCTATGGAGAGAGCTTGCTGAACAAGGACAGGAGTCCTGTGTCACCTCTGCCTAGTGTTCACTAAAAAAGGTTCACAGAGTAGCCAGAGAGATCGTGCCAGCCAGGTTCAAAGAGGCCATGCAGAAAGACTGGTTTCTTGTCCACCACACTTGTCATTTACATAAGCTTGAATAATGGCAGCTGTCACTCAGGCTGCAGGATGAGGTCTCGCAGCAGCTCCTGGGTATGGAGGATTTGCACTTCCCCCTTGAATGGGAGAGTGCTTGGCCACGTTCTTGGGAGAAGAATCAGAATAAACTCTCTCTTCAGAGAGTTTTGCCGTAAAATATTTTCATTGTGTAAGCTGATGGGGTTTTATGAGTATTTTGAAGTCCATTTCCCAGAAGCACTGCTAAGAAGTTAATCTCCCAGATTTGTTGGAGAATGTTATAAAAGGTATGGGAGAAAGGGACACAGCTTATAAAGAAATGTGAGCTGCTAAAAAGGCTTGCGCTGTCCACACAGGTAGTTTGGTAACCACACCAGTCAGCTTGAAAATAATTTCTCTCTACCTAGAACCACAAGAACTTGCTGGTTTGTGAAGGGCTGACAGGGGAGGTGTGACGGTGGTGTTGGGAATAACATAAAAAGAAGTCAAAGAGGAAGGTGATCTATCTAAACTAGCCGCAAGCTTAAAATCAGTAAAAGACTCAGTCCCGGGTAAATACAACTAAGAGCATCACCTCTTGTTTTTCCAGCATGCTTGCAGCAAAGTAGAGTTTGTGATGGCAAAACAGTTTTTGGTCAAAATAAATGTATTCTTCAGCTTTGGCTATCACATTTGTTTCATGATTTATCCCATACTCAGTATTTCATCTTCACCATGCAAAAAGTGGCTACAGTTGCACTCAAAGAAGTCAGCTCTCAAGTATTGTCAATGTTTTAATAAGCATATCCAGTCTCCTCTGTTCTTAAACAATTCCGGTGATGTTGATTCCAGGTGGTCGRCCTGTGGGATATGTGGTAATGTGCAGCAAATATTTACTGAGGATCAGTCCACACCCACCACTGTGCTATGAAATGTCTGATGAAACAGAAAGCACTATCGAGGGCACCTTCTAAATACCAAGGAGCTGACCGAGCTGTCTCCTTTCTGGAACACTATAAGGCATAAGTGACCACCTCTGCAACTGATGCTTGCCTCTGTCCCACGCCTGCAGAGACACCATCCTACATGGCACTGCATGCTACAGCTGCAATCTGCAGCCCACACCTACAGCTATGCAAAGCTTGCTTTATAGTCCTTTATAGGCCACACTGCAAAAACAACAGAAAAAAAAATAGGGAAAACGTACAGAAATAGACAGTTTGGAGTCATCAAAAAAAATTGTTTGCTTCTAACACCCTTTTGTTAGGTCATCAGGTATTTTTTTAATCTTTGAAGATATATATTGCTATATTTCAAAATGAGATGATATCTTGAAATACTTTAAAGGCATAACATAAATTCAGATTAAAAATTCTGAAGTTTTTTGGCTGAAACTATTCACCATATTGAATCTAATTTGCAAAAGATTGCAATCAATCAACCCCAAACTTAAATTTTTGGTTTAACTAAGACATCCTACCTTTCCTGGATGAATATTACTTGCTTTGCATTATAGGCTGAAATTGTTCCCTTATTAGCTTTTTAAACCTGAAGATTGTGATGGCAAAAGAGAATGATGGCACTAAAAGATTAAAAGATAAGCTCATTTATTTTTTTTTAATAAGCAGACCTCATTTTTTCATCCAGAACTTTTTTAGATCATTTGCACACAATACAAGTGAAAAAGATGCCTTTCCCCCCCCCCCTTTTCATTTTGAATTCCTGTGACAGTAAAGTAGCAAACAGACTTTTAAAATAATGACTCTAGATTTGAAACCTTGACTAATGAGGTACAGCCTGGTTTAACAGTATTGTTCTGAAGGTGTAAAAACATGGAATTAAAATGAAATCATTATCACAACATTAACTGCAGTGGTCACATTTTCCAAAAACTCATTAAAATGGCTACAAAAGAGGCCACGGTCACAGTGGAGTAAACCCTTGACTCATTGGAGAGCTCCTTCAGGAGCCCACCAAGGGGTGTCTGCCAAGGCGGCTGATTACCAGAGACCTGTTACCGATGGATATAGTACCGAAAAAGGAATCAAATCTTCTATAGACTCCCAATTATTGAAGAGAGTCATCATAGATTATCTAGAAGAAAGTGATTTACTGAGCTTTGCAGTGATTACAATCTCCATTGCAGCAGATATGATGCTTATTTTACACACAACCTCCACAGAGCTTTGGGCAAATAATTAAAGCAAATAATTTGTTATTCCTTGATTAATTTTGCCTGCTTTCTTTTTCTTCTCCTAGTGAAACGTCCTTGAGCTTATTGCTTTTTTCTTTGGATAAATTTATTATTCAGATTTATTCCTCACTCAGATTTATTTGAAGAGTATATGTATTTTAAAATTCCTCCAGAAGCACCCTCCAACCTCAGAGTGAACCACCGCCTCCATGATGCTCCAGCTACTGCTACCCCTCCCCTCCCCACACTCGCTGAGGTACCTGGGCACCCCCAGACATGGCTGCCCCCCACACTGGGGTACCTGGGCACTGTCCCCCGCAATGAGGGACCAGGCCTGTGCTAAAGGCATCCAAGAGCCGCCCCGGGTTCCCCCCCGCCATGGAGGGCCCAGGCATGGCTCCACATGGAGAGAGGMGGTCGCTGCCCTCAGCCACCCCTCCAAAATGGTGCCCAAAATGGTGGCCCAGGCCTGAGGAGCACCGGGCCCGCTCGAGGGTGCTGGCTGGTCCCGCTCAGTGGCCTGCAGCCACCCACCGCTGAGGTGCCCCGAGGAGGGTCTGGGTGGCTCCAGGGTCAGAGGCAGTTGGGTGTCACCCGTTGCTCAGGCACCCTCAGGACCTTGACACTGAATGTGACGGCCACAGAGATTGAGGGGGGGGTGTCACTTTTTGTGTCCACTCTGAATGTTTTTATTTTCTTAGCGTTATGAAAATACGTATGGGCCTGATAACATACCTTGTTTTCAGAGACAACTTTGCCTCTTTCCAGATTTCTCTTAGAAATATGTCTCCCGGGATAGTTGTGGCATTCTGGTGCTATTACATGTTCAGGAGTTGCAGTGTCAGAAACTTTAGTGGGTGTAGTTTTTCTGAGTTATGATGAATGATGGGCTGTTTGTGGTAGAAAGCTTTAGAAAATATGTTTTCTCAGGAATGGTTGTGCTTTTTGTAAGTAGCCATTATAAGGGTTATTAAATTGAACATTCTGGCAAGTTGCGTCATTTACATCAAGATTCTCCTGCAACAATTCCATATGTTCTTATAGCAAATTATCCCAGGGAATGTGGGAAAGAATTCAACTTATTGTCAGAGGGAAAGAGTTAAAGGACTTGTCTGTCCTGTAGGTTGTAGTGCACTGTAGAAATATGTAAACTAACTTTAAACAAGCAATTAAAACGAGAAGCAGTTCAGCTACAGCAGCATGGGGTCTAGCAGAAGCTCATTTTTTGCTAGAAAACAAGATAAAATAGCCTACAAAGAGCCTGCTTTCGCAGCTAGAGTACCTCTAGCATCCGAGCTGGCACATCTAAAAGTAGGTTGATTTTTCCTAAAGGATGCTGAAATCTGTTCTGCAGAGGACACAAGAGAAGGAGTTTCTGATCCCTTTTTTCTTGGTTTTGAATGGAAAACTGGCTGCCAGAGGTGGGGATCAGAGCAAAGTTTGTGAAAATAGCTTCCCAGTAAGAGTAGCAGCCATTTAAACGAGGTTTGGTTGTAACTGATCTCCTTCTGGCAACTTTTCCCAGCCAGCCAGCCTGCCTTTCATCAAACCCTGACTTTGACAGACACCTTGGGATAACCATGAACATCTAACAGCTTGTGGTCAGATTAAATGTGGGCTGATTAAATCAAAACTTTATGGTCGTGTACATCAGCTGCTATTGTACTTAGCCTGAGTCCACCATGCCTTTGCTATGTATCCCCTGGTGAGCTGGGAAGTTGCAAAATTGTCCTGCTTAGGAAAAATATTTTCTCAGAATATCCTTAATTGCCCATAGTATAACCTGGAAAAAGCAGAGAGCTCACTGAGATAAACTGACTGGTCCAAGTGATTGAAGGCAGGTGGTATTATACAATGACAAACAATTCAGCTCTCCGGATTTCTGCCAGAGTCTAGTGTACTTCAGCCCACACTCCTGTATGGCAGTGCACTCCCGGGCTCCTTTCTGGGTTGAATAAGCTGCTTCTGAGGCAGAACCTGTCTCTGTTTCTGGGAAAATTATACATAACGCACCACTCCTGATAAATAATATAGATGAGACCAAGATAGGTTTGGGTCTTCATCTTACACAATCCTTCAAAGCTTTCAGATGCTTTCAACTAAAAACGACCAACAGAAAAAGGCCAAGTGCCATGCAGTCTCCTAGGTCCTCTGCCCGAGGAAAGGCGAGCCTGGGGTGGCATGGACACAAGCCCTGCTGCCCCGCAAGACTCACAGGCCAGGGATCCCTCTAGGGTGGAAAGATGCCTTTAGCACTGGGTGCAGCCACGTTCGATGTCGAGCCAGGACTTGGGACAATCCTAGCTGTAAACCATCCAGTTCCTTCAAATGTCTCAACCRAGAGGCCCGGGGTGCCTGCTACCACTTTTCTACTCCTCTGAAAATGCCAGTCCACGTGCTGATAGTACCAGTATGAAGGTGCAATGAGGAAAAGAGCAACCCTGTTAAGAATCTGAATGATAACTTTCTCTAATGAGCTGGGGTTTTTCAGTTTTTTCTTTGTATTGTCCTCTTCCTTTTTTTTTTTTTTTCTTCTTTTTTTTCTGATCATTTTCTGTTCCCTGCTTGTTATAGATCTCTGCACAGACCCGATTACTGTGTGAAGTTTCATCTGGGCGAGTCCCACTTTGCATGAATTTCAGCAATTGCATTGCAAAGCCCCCAGATTGCCATTTTACATTCCCGAACTGGGAGGACATAGCTCTGCAGGCTGCAGCCTTTCACAAAGACAAAGAAACAGATCTAACTGAACATTCACAACTGCCCAGCCCAGCTCACATCCCCACTATCATGATGATCATGCTGAGAAGGTATGCAGCCAGAGGACTTGCACAGTGCATGCATTCCAGATATCTGTGAACAGTTTGCAATTTGCAAACAGAACAGGAGGTTAAGGTCAACAGCGTAATTGGTTGCTGTGAACCGTTCGCTGATCTGTGCAGGGGAGTGATGCAATCTGTGACAGATACCATTAAGAGTTCATTATCTGACCCTGTGGAAAAGACCCATGCAGACCCCTCTGCTATAGTAGTGATAGTGATCCCTTTGGAGTTACTGGGGACAAAGTTTGCCTTGGTTTTATTGTTACGTTATAGAGGCAAAGACATCGGCTATAAAAAGATCTGCTAGGTCAAAACATCTTATTTTTGAAGAACCCTGACGAAATGCYATTCCTTGCTCTATATCCTTCTGTGATATATCTAGTTCAGTAACAAGGACACAGGATGAGCCACCTATTCTCCTTGGAAAATGTTGCAGGGTCTGATAAAACGCATTTGCAGAAAGATGAAGGCAGAGCAAGAAAACATGTTCCTTTGGGATTTAAATGCTGATACAATGGCGAAAGATACTCTTCCTGCTTGGCTACACACTCATTTGTCTCCTTTGTGTTTTTTGAAGAGACTTAATAACAGTAGTGTCCACTATTCAGCAAAAAGCAGCAAAGAGCACATTAACTTAATGTTACAGTTCCAAGAATTATATATTTTAAAATTTGTCTCCTTTGATTTACTCTTCGTTGGAGTAAATTTTTGAAGCATAAATATTAGAAAATATTCATTTTTCATCCAGCTGYTTTTTAGAATGATCACCAGTTTCTTGACAGCTTCCCGAGTAGATCAGCTTGTTAAGCAGTCATACGCCTTATTCATCAGTGGCAAATCTAGTCTGAGAATCCACAGTTTTGTTTAAAAAGCAGAACCTTTTAAATATTGCAAGCGAAATACACAGGTACAACTATACCGCACAAAGATTAACTTCAGAATTGCCTATGTCACTTCTTGACAACATCACTTAGCTATTGAACTCGAAGCAAGAAYTAACACAGGGAAGTTCTGTGGTGAGTCCATACAAAATCAGGTTAGATGATCATGAGGCCCCTTCGAGCCGTAAAATTTGTGAATCTGGGGAATTTTTTTTCACCATTAGAAAACTTATAGGTGCTCAATGTGTGTAATACATGGGAATAAGACTTCAAAAAGTTAAAAATACTTTTGTAAAGCAGAAAATGTGCTTTCTTCTCACCAGAGTGCTGCAAACTTTTGTTTTTCAGACAACAATCCGACTGGGCCTTGGTTCTTCATTTCTGCGTGTTGGATTCAATCATTTGACCGGGGCAGAGCAGGAGGATTACAATTGTACCAAAGCAGACTGGACAGACTTTATGTTAACATTCACCGCTGCAAACGGGTGCGTGAGGCATACGGGAGAGCAGATCAGGGTGCTGATTTTCCTGAGGACCCTATAGAGGGAGAAACATTTTCTGCTCATTTCTTGCACACAGCAAACTGTACCTACTGGGGGTGTCCTGGCCCAGAGAAGTCACTGTGACTTTTGCTGTTGACTTCAACAGGGTCAAATCTGGCCCTTGGAAGCTTCTGTGTGGATGAGGCAGGAGGAAAGGGTTGTCAGGACTTGAATTTCCAGCATATCCTGTAAGCGGACTAACGAATAAGTGAGAACAGCCTTCTTTTCCACAGTGTGGTGGTCACTTTCTGGAGCATACATAAATCTTTCTCCTGCTATGCCTTAGCTGTCCTACTTTTAGTATCAGCCATTAATGCTGAAAGTTAAATTCAGCAGGTAAACAGCTTTATTCAGCATGTCTCCACATGACTCACACATCTGGAATGGATTTCGTCTTAAGGCAGGTGTCAGAATCTGCTAAGGGCAACCAGCCCTGCTCATCTCCCCACACAGGCATAAGCCCATGAGCTGAAGCCAGTGGAACTGCATCACATTGAAATTAGTATGGGGGAAGCCAAGACATCTTTCTAATTATTTTTCTACTTAACACATTATTCTTTTTCTCACTTTTGACTATAAAATGGCATCACAGGGCTCCATGTTTATGACATCTTATGTGATACCAGATCAAGCACATTTTCTGAGTCAATAGTTTTTAATTGTTTTTTTTTGTCTACCAGAGGACTCTCAGTGATTTTTTTTTTTAAATTTGCACAATAAAAACTTCTACGAGTTAAATTAAGCTATTTGTTAGCTCACATTGAGCCCTCACTGACATAAAGTAGGTCAATCTCAATTGCTGTGAATTATCTTGATTCTCCTAATTGTGTTTGTTCAGACCAGCTGAGGGTCTAGATTAAAACTGGTCTCAGTGTGTTAAAAAATATAAAACTGATTGAGCATTTGAAGTCCAGGGAGAAACATAACCCRGTTCAAACTCTCTTATGCCATCTGCAGAAATAAAACAATCCAAAAGTTAGTTATCATTAGAGGGAAAAAAAGTTTTCAATATGAGTAGGTTGAGTGAGGAGCTTCCATTTTTACATTATCCCTTGCTCAAAGTAAAACTGAGGTAATAAGCTTGCGATTTGAATAACAGGAATATCACTCTGAGATCATACAATGCAAGAAACGGTGTTGGTAGAATTTACTCTCATTTACTCTCTCACCAAAAAGAACTGGTACTGGACACTCACCATGAAAGAAACTGGAAGATTTATGGTCTTAAGTTGTATGTAGAGACCTTCCTGGAAATAGTCCTTGAGAACACATAATTTGAAGCCCTCTGAGTCATGCATAAAAATTATTTATATTTATCCATTCAACTTTTGCGTTAGAAGGATGCATATTGAACTGTGATATTTTGAATGAAGACAGGAAATTTTAAAACCCCAGACAAAACGTGTGCTCATATGTTTTTTCATGAAAATACTGGGATAAGTTTGATGTTTGCATACATTAGACTTAAAATTGTATCAGTCGTGATACCCTTAGCTAGCTTACAGCTTGGCTACTGGAAGACCCAGCAAATTAACCAGAGGTATTTGGAAAATGATCTTGTAATTGCCTACTATAAATTCAGACTGGGTATTCCACCAGTTGCCATTTAATCTACTTTTTAACAATAAATGGGCAAAAAGAACCCACTCTGAAAAAGAATTCTATTTTGTGTTTATGAACACAGAAATCAGTTTATTAAATAACGCCTTCTCATAACGATGTTGTAAAAATACTCTGACATAAGAATATCATATTTTCTCATACTACTGAATCATATGGCACAGAAAATGTGAGATATGACATATTATATTTCATTATAACAGAGCATTATTCCTCACAATATGTGATCATAGGTTGCAAGAATAAAATAATAACCCATTATGAGTCAAGCTAGAATTACCCTGTTATGCATAATGACCGTCTATTCCCTAGAGGACTGATAGATGTCTAAGCCCTTTGTAAGCAGTTTCTCACTGTAGTTTCATCTATGCATAGCTGGCTTTATTGAATTTCTTACTGATAGAGTTCAATGAATAATCCCTAGTTAGGTTTGGCTCCTGTCCTAATTTAAAGTACTGGTGACTACCGTGGGAGGTTTGCCAAGTAAGGACAACAAGATAAACTCCATAAAGATGACTATTGAAAACACACTTGCATTTGTATTTGTATTATGGGAACATCTGGAGATCACAGCTGAAACGAGTTACCATTCTGCTAGCAGCTGACACTGGTGCACCAGTGTCACCAGAATACTTGCTTCATAACTCATCCAGAAAGAGAGATTTTCCCTCTCCATATAGGTTGAGAAGCTAAGGTACCGGGAGATTAAAGCTGTGATTTGCCTTCCCTGACTTCAGAATCCCCCGAAAAAAGTAGGTTTAAGTCTGATCTAATCATCTCACTATTCAGTGAAGAAGCAGGGCAGTTCATCCGTAAGACAAGTCCAGTGAATTGCTCTGGAGTGCCTGTTTCTGTCCTCCGACTATAAAGGGAGCCAATGTTTTTGTCTGCATCAGTAAGTAATTCAGCAAAATCAGTGCAGATGAGTAGTTTGAAGCAGCTGTTGATGAAGCCCATATGTCCATATTAGATGAACTTCAGAAGCTTTACTTTAGACTAAACTTAGTGTGGTGTCCCTGACTGAGAACTTGGTTTTGGGCTGTCTGAAGAACCAGTAATTTTTTCAGTCCTTTTTTCCCCGTTAGGGGCTGGAATACATTTGACGCTCACCTAGCGTTCAATTCTGGTGTAAGTATCCTCTAGTTCATGCAAAACAACATTGCTCTGCATCAAAAATARGCATGATCAGGAGTTTTGCTTAACAGCTGTGCAACATTTTTGAACAAAAATGCTGCTGTATGTGCAGCCTATGTCACCAGTTTAGACCCAGTCATCTAACTGTTGCTTGTCTAAAGTTAATTGAGATAAATCCCAAACTAAGTGACTGGTTTAAGTGCACAAGGGATCTGTGGCAAAGCTGGAACTTAATAATCACAGATCTTCTAAGCCACAGTCCAGATCCTGAGAGCATACATGACTGTATTAAGCTGAACATATGAAATGACAGAAATCTCATAGAATGAAAGACTTTGAGTTCAGTGTGATTTATACCGACCTCAGAGAAAGTTAATTATAGGGCTGACGGTAATAGCTTGAACTCCAGAGTACTGGGAGTTTATGAGTGGCAGGTGTAAGTAAAATAAGTGGAAAATGTTGATAACGGACATTTCTCAGCCAAGATACTCTTCAACTGTTTAGCCATAGCCCTTGGTGTGAACATGAGAGCTGGAAGAGATTTCCAAGAGAGCTGGAAATCCTCCACAGGGCTGTTTTCCTTCCTCTGAAAAGAAATACCATCCTCTGGTAAGCGTGCTGAGCTGTGAATACACAGTAGTAATACACATGAGCCAGCACACAAGGCTTGCAGTAATGGTCCCCGGGTTTTTATTGATCCCAAAACACATTCCTGAGTGTGAGATTGAGTGTTATTTCGCAGGCACTGATGTGCTTTACTACCATAAGAAAGCAGCCGTAAGCCACTAACCGGCCAGAGGGGACAAGTATCAGGGTGGAGGCAACAGTGATTGGGCAAAAAACCAGCTGGAGTGGTTCCCGTGGCCCAGGAGCAGGACCGGGGAGATGTGACCACACTCCCACACCTTGAGGAGACTGCAGCGGGGCCCTTGGGACTGCTGAAATGGGTGTGCAACTGGTGCGTGTGCCTAAGGAGGCACAGATGCAGGGCAAAACCCTGTCTTACAAGTGCCTGCAAAATAGGTGGTGGCCCGCACACTCCCCATGAAGGCACTTTCTCCCCACACATTCAGCTGTCCCTTCTCCCACAGGGGAGCCGATTCACCTCCGTGTCAGAGAGCACTTCCCTCCACCTATTTCTAACACATGTCCGCTTTGACCCACCCACATGTTTCTTCTTGAAAACTCCCTACTGTGTTTCAGTCTCTTCTGTCCAGGTTTGCAGTAGTACTAAAACCACAGAAAAGCCCAGAAAGTCCTTTTCTGGAGGCCTTCTTACAGCTCTTTCTCCTTGTGCATGGACAGACAGGTCCATGACTCACCTTTTCCTGTCTATTTCTCCACCTAGTAACGCTCTCCCTTTTGTACCATTAATTTTCCCCCACAGACGTTGCAGTTTACTCCCATATGCAAACTGCTACTCTCTCCTTTGTGAAGATGTCCTCACCCCACCCCTTACTGCCAGCTCAGCTGCGCTCAGTGCTCCAGGCGAGGGAGGAGGGTGTGCGAATTGCAGCCCTCGAATTGCAGGGATTTTCTCCTTTTTCTGTGTTATGCAAATTTACGGTCAACTTTGTTTATGTGAGCTACACATGTCAACTTTCATCACTATTACCATTATTTGATTAGAAATGAGAAGAAATGAGATGAAAAATAAAGATATGAATAAAGAAGATCGGAGTGCAAACGTTAGTGCCCTTTTATACCTTTTATACCGGATTTTGTGTGTGTGTGTCCATGTTATTGGGGGCTCAGCCGTGGCAGGTCTGTTCCACAGATCTGAGATCTTGTGGAACAAATAGTTTGATGTACATTTCTTCTCATCTGCATCAAAGCATCTGCAAGCGCAGAGAAAAGAAGATAAAACAGGCGATAACCAACTTTCCCAAAGGCTTCCAGGTTTCCCTGGAAGGTCTCAAAGGCCCCGCGGATCGTTTGGGAGGCTCTGTGTCTTCTGTACTGCTCTGCCTGTGCTGTGGAAATACAAGTTGGCCTAAAAGTCCACAAGAGAAGTTTCTATCGAAGAGAACCAACATCTGAATTAGCACTCCAAGGAGCAAGAAGAATAGAAAAAGAAATGGGGGGGAAGGAGGAATCCAAAGAGGAAGACCCTTTTTGCCAGCAGAAACCAGTAACATAGCCCGAGGCAAGCATTGGCCTCAGTATATTGAGCTACTGTAAAATTTATTCATGCTCTGGCCATTGTCTTGGTTCTGCAGTGAGCTCCATGCACACGGACCTCTCTGCTCGATGGAGAATTTTATTTCTTTTATTTTTTTAATTAAATAATTGATTGAACTTGAAGTTTCATAGGAGTGGAAAATCTGYTAAAGTAGGTTGAAATCAGCAAAGAGATCAGTAAAAAAAAAAAGAAAAGAAGATGCATTTAATTCCAAAACACTGGATTTTAACGTTATCAGAAAGAAGTTTTTCAGGCTTTGATATTTTATAGTGCTTCATCTCAATCTTTAATAAATTGCTTTTTATGTAGAAGTGACACTTTCCATATTAAAATTAACATACAATTACAAACAGAGGGGGTTTTAATGGTTAAATAGCACCAATCTGAATGAAAATGAAGTGGAATTGCAATTTCAGAATCTTTCTTTCATCAGTACTTTTTAGAAAACTTTGTTTTAATTTAACATTTTTATTTACYTTGGATGTATCTGAAAAGCCCATTATTCCTCCTTATGGATACTGAGCCCCTACAAACTTAGAATAAGTCATTAAAAGGGAAGGGCTCCCAACCAGTGCAGAGAAAGACTCCTGCAGCTGAGGGGTAGGGTAGATTGGAAATGCTGTTACTAGCTTATTACAACCGAGACCAATGTCTATTTCTAAAACCACTGGCTTGTAGCAGAAGAGTCTGAAAAGATGTTGGTCTCTGTGTTCTTTTATTTAGACTGCAATTTTTATTTGTGCTACTAGTTCTATATTTGCCTGAAAACAGAGGTTTCAGGTGAGAAAAAATGGCCAAGGTTTAAAAATCACCTAACAGCATGCWAATATTTTAGCTCTATTCTCACACTGGGAAGGGATAAAAAAGGGAGGGAATAAAATGATTCCAGATAGATTGTGTATGTCCTGGAATGACCTTGCAGTTCACACAAAACATTCAGACAAATAGTTAGTTGGCCTATATGATTTTATCTTTTAAAGGATTTCTTCCCCATTTCTAATATGAGCCAGGATATAATAGATGCTCGAGCTTTTCTTTTTTTCCCCACATTAATCCCCCTTTTCATTTATTTCTGGCTTCTGGATGTTAAAAGTTAGGATTTGTTCCCTAAAACCATTTAGAATACCTAAGTGACTTACCTTCCACAATTCCACTAGAAGTTGTAGTGCATCTCTTTCTTTTTGCATATACCCTATAACTTCTTCCTACAGCAATGGAGCTTTCTGTTCTATTCTGTTCCGTTCATCTAATGATGTGGCCACTTACCTCTGCCAGTATTTGTYTTTGCATTACGTACCTTTTTATGCCTGAGAACTAACTATTCATTCACACTTTTCCCATCACCATGGAAACCTGGAAATGGGAGATGAAGTTTGATAATTCACTCAAACTGGTTACAGTGGCTCGCTGTGTTTTTACATCATGTGAATTTATATGACCATAATGAGAACAACAAGGGCAAATTCCGTTCACACAAACTGGGCGTCTTTTCAGACATTATCACCTTTGTAATACTGGAAATCAGGTCTGGTGGGTTCCAGGCATACTTCCGAAGAGCCTTCTCCTTCAGCAATGCAGTTTCTTTCTCTCCTCAATATAATCCTTATTTTTTCCCTTTTCCTTCATTTTCTATGATACAAAGAGATGGTAGCAGTTTCATGCAAGCACGCTGTAGATGAACATGGTTTAGTTACTAAAGCAACCGTGTTTGTAAGCCGGAACACAGCCATGTCTTTTCATCATTGTACTGCTAACTGTGGAATGATATGCCAGTTTAGCTCAAAACAGATTTCTTGTATGAGAGTGATGCATTGCCAGCTGACCTGGGATTATTATGTTTTAACAACCTTATACTTTCATGTTTCCAAGCCTCCTCCCTCTGGAGCACGTGGCTGCCTTAGGGAAAGGAATGCTGTATCCTGGCTGCAGGCAGCGTTAACAGGTCAGGAAGATGGGAGAAAAGTATCAGAAGGAAAAAAAGAGATGTTTTATTATTGTAAGGAGGGACTGCCTTCAGAGGGATGGCTATAGAGGGATCAGCACTGACCTTCCAACTGCATGAAGCTCACTTCTAAGGAGATAAATTTTAAGAGGAGAAAGGACAATTAGGATAGTCTGATCTGACCCTGGCTTGCATTTGGGCAGAAGGACAATAGCAAGAAGGAAATCAAGGATGAATACAAAGCACCTCTGCTACCACAGGGGAAATCTCCATAAGGAGCAGGATAGGATTTCTGCTACCTAAGGCAGAAAATACTCTGGTGAAAGGGATTTGCCTGGTACAGGGTGGACTAGTTTGACTCTGTAAACCTCCCTGTTTTGTTCAGTCACTTCCTTTGGGGTTTCTGATATCTCAGGTCTGACTGAGTCTTTTTCCAAATGTTTGCTTTCTTTTTAAGACAATCTACTTATAAGTCTATCCCTTTGAATTTCTTTTTCTAATCTAGCCTGTTTGGCCACAAGAGTTGTTCCCGAAGTGCCCAGGTACCTTATCATTCGGTACTGGAGTTCCCTAGGAGGTAACATAATGGTGCACTTAGGTTTGTGAATAGCTGTTTAGATTGCTAAAGCCCTGAAGGCTCGTGACTGAGTAAAATATAGTGCTTTTCCCACTGTTCTGCAATATTTTCTGTTTATGGCTTAGAGAAATTTGTATTTTTAGACAGTGCAAAAAAACAAGAACTCTAAGATTCTATGACACTATTATAAATAATTAAAACTGGTAAAGGAGGAGAGCATTAATGTGCTAAGAAAGTTTTGTAACAGTTCTGATGATATATTTTCTTGACTTGCCCTACTATGTTAGAAAAGCTACTTCTGAACAGCAGATGGTCTTAGGCCAGGAAATTACTAACAGAGTGGAACAAGTTGAATTACAATCGGTTATTTCTTGCCAGGTTTCTAATCTCAGCCCTGCGAGGTGTTAAGTGCCCTCAGCTCCTGATGAAATGAGGGTTGATGGCATTCAGCACTCAGCTGGATTTGGTACCGCATACATAATATGATTTTTCTATTTCAGAAATGCAATTTCTGATACAGGCTTTTAGACTGCATATTAAAACTAAGAGCGTAAAGGCAGGTGTAGCTGAAGCAGAGGCCTGTTGCACCCAGAAAGTAGAAACATTTTAWGCAGGTTATCTGCTTGTCTTAAATACAGACATAAGCACACTAAAATAGCATAACCAACAACAATATACAGGCATTTTGTAACACAACTAAGCATAGGGTATATTAAAAGTATGTAAATGCAAGGGGACAAACAGATTTGTGGTATATTTGCAGAAATGGGGTACAGGAAAATGGATGTGTGCAAGTAATAAAACCTGCATGGTAAGAACAAAGGATGGAGAGCAGGGAGGAAAGACACTTGTGGTACCAGAATAATGCTGCGGAGCAAGGAGGGAAGGTGTTTGGCAAAACCAGAACAAGTCCTGGTCCTAAAAAAAAAGATAAACTGTGTGAGGAGCAGATGAAATCCCTGCCTTTCTTTTTGGGGAGGGAGAGGAGAGCACGAAACAACAAAGGTAAGCAAGTAAAAATGGGGGAAAAGAAGTTCCCCATTTCAGTTGCATTTCAGTTCTCAAACCTGATCAAGAGCCTTGGGGACCAGGACCATGAAGGACCACAGCCCTCAGTGCTCACTACCTGGCATCAGCTGCCTGGTACTATACACACACAGTTCAGGATAAGATTGTTAAGGACTAATTGCTTCAGTATGTGTTGGTAATGATGAAAATCAAACCATTGATGATGTTTGTTGTTACCGAATTTTTGTCTAGTAAAGCTTGGTTTTGAAGTTTGAAACTGGCCTCCTTTATCAGCCTTCTGAACAGTCTCATCAACACTATGTATATGCATATATTTACACACATGTACACTATATATACATAGATACCTTTTTAAAAAAAAAAATACATATACACATATGCACACAATATGTATGTATATATATACCATTGCAACCCAGGCCTTACAAGACCCATTTCCTTTTTAGTAACCCTGGGAAAAAAACCAAGACCAAACTTCTTAGAAATTTTGAATTATGTTTCTCTCGGACAGATTCTTGTTCTGAAAGGCCAGGCGAGACCTCCCCTCACCGACCGCTCTGGAGCACCAGTTCAGTCTCAGCACTTTAAGCTCTRCCTTTTGGAAAAGGAGCTGCATTCCCCCTCGCTGGGGTCTGCACAACGCCCCACTCACTCCCGGTGTCTCTTGGATGCTCTGGCAGCAAACTGTCTGGAGAGGGAATTAAGGGCTAAAGAACCTTTAGATGAAAAAATACTCAAAGTCTTTGTGTGCAGTTTCCTTTTGGGGGAACTTAACAGCCACTCTCGGAGAGCTGTAATGACTGTGACAATAGCATGTTTAATCAGCTGTGAATCTGCCCATTTCCATTTTTAAGTCTTTCATTTGCTGTTTCGACATCCAGATGCAGGTTCCCGTTTGTTTTTTTTTTTTCTGTTTGCCCTACAAGAAAAAAGTAAATCTAATAACTTACATATAGGGGCTGTGTTTCACTCCTGTATCGGTCACCCTGAGGAGGGGTGCTTTGATAAGCAAAGAATTCTAGAAAGTAATTTTTTTTCCGTCATTAGTGAAACATTCAAACTCAAGATTTTGTGTGTTCTTATGAGAAGAAATCACAACTACCCCTGCAGGACCCTCTTGCTGTTAAATAGTCAGCTATTTCTATCTCTCACATMTCACAGACATGAACTTTGTGTTAAATGTAGAATTACCCTGACTCCTTGAATGAAACAAGTATGAATTAGTTGACTCTGAAGACCAGAACTGGAGTTTATATTACTGGAGATATTTCRTAAGAGCTAGAAATCCCTAACTCTGCTCTACTGACTTCAGAATGCACTATGTTAGCTAGGAACAAGGCATTTGTTCCATTTTCACTTTCTCCTTTCTCTCCCTTTGCTTTTATTTTCTTTTTCAAGATGTCCAGAGATGTCATATTTCAAGAACAACTTCAAATTAATTCCGTACTTTATTTCTTGTCTACTTTCAAATATAGCTGAACCCTCACCTTTACTCAAACTATCATTGTATAAATAAAGCTATTGTTAGTGTGATTTGCATTCACCATCATTGGAAACCATGGGAGAGTTACAGCGTTTTTCCTTTCAAACACTGGGGAACAAGGTAAGTAAATGCAGACGTCTCAGGGAATACTTTCTCAGCACCTTTCGCTCCCCATGCCAGCAAGGTGTGGTGGCTGTCAGGAGAAGTGATGTTAAAACACATGTTTTCCTCTCCCTGGAAAAGGTACGTGTCACATTGTCTAAGGATATGCATTTGGACAACGTGTCTTTCTGCTGGACATCATGTCCTGCAGCATGTCCTGCAGCGTGGGCCCTGAACAGCTCAAGGGCTGTGGCTTGGGGACCTCCGCAGCAGTGGCCGACGGCAGAAGCCCAAGGAGGAGCACACGACCAGTGGGAGCATGCGGCAGTGCTTTCCCAGGACATTGCTGTGCCCTGCAGCAGTTCTCGGCTCGGGCAGTCCCTGAGGTGCGTGGAGGGCACTGTGACATTCCCCGTCAGCCTCCAAGCCCACATCATCTCACTCTGAAATGGAGCTGGAGCATGGCCAGTGAAACGGGACGCACCATGGCACGGCTGTAAGGAGAGGGAAGGGAACGGGGCAGCAGGGTGCAATGCGCTGTGACTGCTGCAGCTGGATCTACAGCTATTGCAAGAAGATTCACTGATAATAGTGCGGTCACATTTAGCAAAGTGCTGCTTCCCCACAGACATTTTGGAAGAATGTAAGCAAGGTCGCCATGGGTATAAATGCACAAAGAGCTCAATACCACATGTGCAACAACTGCTAGTGGTGGATCCTTTGAAAAGAAGTGTAGAAACATGGACAGAGAGGAACAGAAAGTTGAAAAAAAGATGCCTCTTGGTATGCCTTGGCAGAGAGAGGTATATGCTGCGGTTCTTGCCACATCCAGCTATTTCAGACTTAAATCTTCAAATAATAATTCCCTTCCGTTTGGCTGAATGCCATCCAGAATGTAAATAACATTTGCTTTAGGCAAGTGCTCCTCACCTTGAGAGCTGGCCCTCTTCAAGATGAAATGCTGTTTCATTTTGCTGGCCCACTTTTATTCCTTGCAGGCATCTTCCTGTAGCTAATGCTGATGGCTGGTGTCTGGAGAATCTGATATGGTACCAGAGCTCCTATTTTAGGAAACAGATTTGCCAGGGGATGTTACTGTTAATTGACATCCTATTTCTCATCTTCTCTCCTTTCGAAGGTTATTGAAAAGTGTGGGGAATTCACCTTCAGGATTGTATAGGTTGGTTTATATTGGAGTGATAAGAAGTTTCAGACGAGGTTTTTGGCCCTCTGTAACCAAGGGGCTATTTTCTTTTAATAAAGTAATGGTCTGCCTGCTGCAGTGCCATTGCTCATCTCTTTGTGTTACATTCAGCAACTTGGAGTTTTTAAAAATTGAGGATTTATCTTTCAGTTGTACAAACAAAAAATAGCTTAGATTTCTTCTGGATGTCTTTATTTTGCTGTGTAGTCTAAACCAATACTCATAGGCTAGTTGGTCAGTACTAATCAGGTGATTTCTCTCATTTTGGTCTGAGATATATATCTATTTTTTCTTTTAAATGTATTTTTTCCTTTAGGTTAATTTTAGTTAATGTTAGGGGCAGACTTAATAATATCACCATCTGTACTATGTTATGCAATATAAGAGGAATCATTTTTAAATGGTGTCTTTTATCCTCAGTGCTATTATTCATATCCAATTATTCACACCCAAACTTTGGTTTCTTTTGTTACTTTAATAGATTTTTTACATTGGGAGTTATGAAAAACTGCAAGAAAGATAAAGGACCCATAGGAAACAATGCCTAGTGCCATCCTGACTCTAATGAGAGACTGTCTTATGTGGCACCTTTACATATGCTAGAATCTAGATAAATGTGGTGCCCTGTGTTTCTATTGATTAACATGATGTTCAGGGGGCTCTGTTAACCACAGTCATGTGGGCATATTTGGGGTTCTAGCTGAATCATAGAAAAATGTAGGTTGGAAGTGGCCTCAGAAGTGTGCTGTCCCATCTGCTGCTCCAAGCAAAGCCAACTCCAATGCTAGATGAAGGTGGAGGCCTTCTCAAGTCCACTTTGAAGAATCTCCACAAATGGAGATCCCAGAGCCTCTCTGAGCAACAGCTCAGCATTTTTTCCCTTATATCCAGTTGGGGTTTTTCTTGCAGCCATTTGTATTTGTTGCCTGTCACCCTTTTGCAGTGCTTTTGCTCCTCTGAGGAGAACCTGGCTGTGCTTTCTCTTATAACTCCCCACTAGTGGAAGATGGCAATGAGGTCCCGTCTTCCCTGCTCTTCCCCAGGCTCTACAAGCCCAGCTTTCTCACTTAACTCACTCATTAATTTAACTCATTTCATGTACTCCATGAAAATCACCACTTAACTCATTTCATGTACTCCAGCCCCTGACCATCGCTGTGGCCTCCACCGGGATCTCTCCCGTTTGCCAACAGCTCTTTGGTCCTTAGAGGGCCCAAAGCTGGACACAGTGCTCCAGATGCAGCCATAGGAGGTGTTGAACAGTGGTGAACAGTTTCTTCCCTTGCCCTGCTGGCTGTACTCTGGCTGATGCAGCCCAAGAGGCAGTTGGCCTTCACTGCTGCACTTGCTGCCCACCGGGACCATCAGGCCCGGTTCTGCAGAGCTTCTTCCTCTCCAGGCAGCCCAGCCTGTCCTGTTGCGTGGGGTTACGGCAGCTCAGACATGGGACTTGGCATGTGGGTTCCTGTCAGCCCTTTTCTGCAGCCTGTCCCAGTCCCTGTCCTCCCGCTCCACCACTTTGGTGTTGTGTGTGAACTCGCTGAAGGTGCATGCTGTCCCATTGTCTAGGCTTTTGATGAAGATGTTAAGTTATGAAAATATTTAAATATTAAAATATGATGATATTTAAGAACCCAGTTTTGAAAGGAGTGACCCTCATGTCTATCTGTCATTGCAGATCAGGCAGTGGACCAGCTGTGGCTAATTTCTCAATATACCAAGCTTTAAGAACCATGAAACTTTCAAAGTAAAAAGTAACGTTTTGAGTGTTTTTTTCCTCACCTCTTATCTCCACTTTATAATAAATCTCCAGGCTCCCAGAGCAATGCCACAGATTACTTAACTTTCAACAACAGTCAGAAAAATATATTGTCTTTCATTAACTTTTTAAAGCTTACTGATTTTGTGGAATTGCTGCAGCAAATTGTAAATGATGTATGAATTGAAAAATTCATGCCCACCTAGTATACAGAGAGAATGCAGACCGGGCTCTGTAGTCAAGGCTGTGCTGTTTGCTGTGATGCTGAACTTCCATGCACAGCAAGAGGAGACCGTTGAGCTGTGCCTGCTCCTCCTCAAGTGGATTGCTCGGCGCTGCCTAGGAAATACTGAAATACAGTGCGGTGCCCTGCCTGGGGATTCCTCGGTTGCTCATACGCCTAGGTTAAAAATGTTTAGAGTTATGCATAGGTGTAAAGAGCAAAAAAAGTCACTCAGAAATATTAACCCACTGAGTAGTTAGAAGGTATTATTTTTGGCCATGATAATGGGAAGAGGAAGAGCACACAACCTTAACACAGTTCAAGCTCTCAGGGTCAAGGAGGACTTCTCCACAAAGCCCCAGTGACAGCATGGGCGCTGCGTGCTGGGATGATTAGTAGCTGTTCCCCTCCCCAGTGTGAGCATGGATGCAGGGGGGCAGCTTGATGGGTTTCCCTCATTGCTCCTGTTATCCATCTTTCTCACAGGGGTCCCTGCCTCCCAGAGAACTTGCGGAAGGAGGTCTGCATGCAGAGGGAAGAGCAGCTCAGCGCCGTGGTTGATGGCAGAACTTTCCTATCGCCAAGCTTTAACACCACCTCATTAACACCAGCTCCTGTCCACTTTAAACACCTTTTTTCTTGACCTCATGAAAACCTTAACTTAGTCTCCATTATCGACTATTTTCTCAACACTTGACTTCACGTGCTTAAGAGTAATACAAATTGAGTGTATCCAAACAAAATAATCAAAGCAGCTAATTCCTGCAGGCCAGAGCACCATCTGCATCACCTTCTTCCAGCCACCTGTAGACATGGTGTGTTACTGTGTAGTGTCAGTAAACATCTTCTGCCCATTTGGAGTCATTCTTAGAGGATAGTAGGGGGGAAAAAGAAACCTCATAGACCAGGTTCAGAAAATACCTGCTAATTAAACKGGGCTTGAATCTGTAATGAACCTGTTATTTTTAGAGATTATATACAGTTGTGACTTCTGGCTTTCCGCAGGCACAGCTATGCAATGACGAGGTGACCTGGCAAGTGCTCCAAGATGCACGAAGCATGGGTTGGACCTGACTGATGCACAGCCTGTCCCTTTTGGCTGTGCACAATGTCCCCGGCGAAAAGCTGCCCCGGCGAGAGCCCCGGCGTGGAGGGGGTCCACGCCCACGCGGTCCCCCATGTCTCGGCACAGAGAGGGCAGGGCTGGTTTAGGCTACCTCTAATGAGTCATCTGTGTGTAGAAGACAAAAATGTGTACATTTGCAAAAGCAGCCCTTTCTACTAGTCATTTTTAAATGTTCCCCATAGCAAGGCAAAATTTTGYCAGTTATTCCCTTTCCTACTGCAGCACGTTTGAAGTTAACCAGAGAACTTCAGCTTCCTTTTACTCTTCCTGCTGACTTGTTTTAATTTGAATGAACTAAAGTAATATATTCAACATGCTAAATTATGTGCTGCTATTTTCTTTCTGTCAGTAATTGCAATGTATGGAGCAAGAGATGTGATAAATTGCCTTTCATAGGTTCCAGATCAATAAATATATATATGTGTGAAAAATTTAAATTGAACTCATGAAGGAAGTCCAAATTAATTAGGTTTATGTCAATGGCCACACTAATTTCTGCAGGCATCAAGGGAGCAACTTCAGCGCTTTATTCAGTAACACGCTAACTGAAACATTTCCATTGAAAAAAGCAGTTTCACCAAAATAAAATAGTTTCCTGGTAATGTGCTGATTTTGTTAATTTTTCAACAGTATTCTGTTTCATTGAAATAAAGATGTTTTGTTACCTTTACTTCAACTATATAATTTCTTGGAGACTTGCCATATTAATTTGATGCTATTTACTATTATATTTTATTATATTGTTTTGACATATGTCAAATGTCATATGTCAGAGTATTATAATATTGATCCCACAGGAAACTGGAGCTTTTTGTTCCTGTATAGTTGGGGATTAAACATAATACATTTCAGAATAAGGATCAAAATATGTTTCTGAACATTGGAATTGTCTGTCAAAAGGAAATCCCATATTCCAGCCTACAGTACTTAATAACACAGCCTGCCTGGAGTTTTATGAAACACTGAAAATCAACATTATCTGAATGTGTGGATACCTATTATAAGTATAGCGAGAAACAAGTCAACTTTACACTTTAAATCAACAAAGCCGTCTTTCATTTTTCTTCATAAAAGAAGGAGAGAAGTCAATTTAAAATGCAGAGTAACACAGCTTGTCTTGGAGAAAATGGCAGGTAAATGCATTACATTAAGTCCCTTAAGGTCCCTTTCCTTCTCATTTCAGAGTTTCTAAAATAAGAGATAAAGAGAGAAAGCAGCTTTAAATCTGGAAGTCTTCTACACTGCAATCCGCAGCAGTGGGTAGAAGTGCCAGGTCTGGGAGAGCAGCACATCTTTTGTTCATCTACAGAGCTGAGCTTCAGCCAACTGTTGTGTGAGATTCTGCAATTTTTGAATACAAAGCTTTTGTTTGTTTTGCTTTTCAACTCTGAACGTGAGCCAGTACTATTCATGCCCATTGAAAAACCTGGGCATTTCAGAGGAAAATCCATTCTTGCGAGATATCCAGGGAAAACCAGGAGGGTTAGTGATGGATAAGCCTCAGATCAACCCTAACTCTCAATATGCAAGATGTTGTTGCCATCTTGGTATGAACGGCACCCAGATGGCAGGCTGTGCTCTGCCGGGGCAGCCCCAGCACCCCCCAAGGAGTGTGGCCGTGGCAAGCCGGGGTGCCACGCGTGCTGGGACGTGGCGGTGCTGGGCAGTACAGCTGTGCTGCTCTCTGAAGTGCCTGCCAGGCACACACCTTGCGGAGATATTTTCTGTACAGAAATATTGGTAAGGCTATGGCATCAATTAGCTGTAGGTCGGGGGAGCAGAGGAGGAAGGGCAAGCAGTCCAGGAAGGCTGGACATTCTTCAAGAAGGAAATCTTAAAGGCTCAGGAGCAGGCCATCCCCATGTGCTGAAAGACAAGCTGGCGGGGAAGAAGACCAGCCTGGCTGAACAGAGAGCTTTGGCTGGAACTGAGGAAAAAAAGAGAGTTTATGACCTTTGGAAGAAGGGGCAGGCAACTCAGGAGGACTACAAGGATGTCGTGAGGTTATGCAAGGAGAAAACTAGAAGAGCCAAAGCCCAACTAGAACTTAATCTGGCTACTGCCRTAAAAGACGATAAAAAATGTTTCTATAAATACATTAGCAACAAAAGGAGGGCTAAGGAGAATCTCCATCCTTCATTGGATGCAGGGGGGGGGAAACACAGTGACAAAGAGTATGGAAAAGGCTGAGGTACTTAAAGTCTCCTTTGCCTCAGTCTTTAATAGTCAGACCAGTTGTTCTCAGGGTACCCAGCCCCCGAGCTGGAAGACAGGGACAGGGAGCAGAATGAAGCCCCCATAATCCAAGGGGAAATGGTTAGCGACCTGCTACACCACTTAGACACACACAAGTCTATGGGGTCGGATGGGATCCACCCAAGGGTACAGAGGGAGCTGGCAGGAGTGCTCACCAAGCCACTTCCAATCCTTTATCAGCAGTCCTGGCTAACTGGGGAGGTCCCCGTTGACTGGRGGTTAGCAACTGTGACGCCCATCTACARGAAGGGCCKGAAGGAGGATCCRKGGAAYTACARGCCTGTCAGTCTGACCTCGGTGCYGGGGAAGGTTATGGAGCAGATCACCTTGAGTGCCATCACGCATCATGTGCAGGACAAGCAGGTGATCAGGCCCAGTCAGCACGGGTTTATGAAAGGCAGGTCCTGCCTGACTAACCTGAACTCCTTCTAGGACAAGGTGACCCCCTTAGTGGATGAGGGAAAGGYTGTGGMTGYTGTCTACCTRGAYTTYAGTAAAGCCTTTGACACCATTTCCCACAGCATTCTCCTGGAGAAAATGGCTGCTCATGGCTTGGATGGGCRTAYTCTTGGCTGGGTAAAAAAMTGGCTGGATGGYCRGGCCCARAGAGTTGTGGTGRATGGAGTTCAATCCAGYTGGCAGCCGGTCACAAGTGGTGTTCCCCAGGGCTCAGTGTTGGGGCCAGTTCTGTTTAATCTCTTTATCAATGATCTGGATGAGGGGATTGAGTGCACCCTCAGTCAGTTTGCAGATGACACCAAGTTGGGTGGGAGTGTTGATGTGCTTGAGGGTAGGAAGGCTCTRCAGAGGGACCTGGACAGGCTGGATCCACGGGCCGAGGCCAATTGTATGAGGTTCAACAAGGCTCAGTGTCGGGTCCTGCACCTGGGTCACAACAACCCCATGCAACACTACAGGCTTGGGGAAGAGTGGCTGGAAAGCTGCCTGGCRGCAAAGGACCTGGGGGTGCTGGTTGACAGCCGGCTGAATATGAGCCGACAATGTGCCCAGGTGGCCAGGAAGGCCAATGGCATCCTGGCCTGTATCAGAAATAGTGTGGCCAGCAGGTCTAGGGCAGTGATTGTCTCCCTGTACTCAGCACTGGTGAGGCCCCACCTCGAATACTGTGTTCAGTTTTGGGCCCCTCACTACAAGAAGGACATTGAGGTGCTGGAGCGTGTCCAGAGAAGGGCAACGAAGCTGGTGAAGGGTCTGGAGCACAAGTCTGATGAGGAGCGGCTGAGGGAACTGGGACTGTTTAGTCTGGAGAAGAGGAGGCTCAGGGGAGACCTTATCGCTCTCTACAACTCCCTGAAAGGAGGTTGCAGCAAGGTGGGGGCCGGTCTCTTCCCTCACGTAACAAGCGATAGGACGAGAGGAAAKGGCCTCAAGTTGTGCCAGGAGAGGTTTAGATTGGATATGAGGAAAAATTTCTTCACGGAAAGGGTTGTCAAGCATTGGAACAGGCTGCCCAGGGAAGTGGTGGAGTCACCATCCCTGGAGGTATTTAAAAGATGTGTAGATGTGGTGCTTAGGGACATGGTTTAGTGGTGGACTTGGCAGTGTTGGGTTAACGGTTGGACTTGATCATCTTAAAGGTCTTTTCCAACCCAAATGATTCTATGATTCTATGAAAACAAGGTGGGTCCCCAGACCCCTGAGTCACTTGTCCTGCTGTCACAGGAATGGATGTCCTGTGGTCGCAACCTACTGGCAAAAACTTCAGCTCCTATCAATACCCCCATATTGTGCTTTCCTCTGTACGATGCCACCTCAGTTTGTTCACTGTCACTTTGGGGACGAAGATATCAATGAACAGTTTCCAGCTGGCCCCAAGGACAGCAGCAGTACCCTGCCTCTCACCCAGCTGTCCCCCTTTCCATACTTCTTGCTGTTTCCCTTTCAGTGAGTTTCTTATTCAATTTACAGCTTCTTATTTTATTCCACTTTAATGGATTATTTCCTGTGTGGTGGTTTATTAAATGTTTTATAAAAACTCAGACAGATTAATCCTCTGAATTTTCCTTGCCTAGAAAAAACAGCTACATTATCAAGGCTTTCCTTGATAATACTATGTTAATCTGGAACGATGTATCATCAGTAAGCCCAAGCTGCATTCATCATGGTCTCTTTTTACACTTTCATGTCTTACTATTTTCTTCAAGATGTGTACCAAAGCCATCCATGCTAATGGGTTTATCGTTACTTAAATTATTTCCTCACCTCACCCCAGCATGTTACTCAAGTGCTGTACCACAGAGCAGGATCAGCTTTACATAACATCACCTCAGATTTGTTAGATTTATTAAAAATCTTTGCCCATAGACTGCAATATGGTATTCCATTTCCTTCAGACTCCTGGTGTATAGGTTATATTTTCCTCAGAAAAGGCCAAGGCAGCAATTTCAGCTTGCTTTGCCATGCAGAGATGGGTACCAGTTCCTACAAGCCTCTGAGAAACCAGCAGCCCCGACTGACAGATTGGCCAGGGTGTAAGGAGGGGTCCTCAGGACAGACTAATCGGTGCTCAAACCCTGTCTCTGGGCTGAAGAGGCCCAATTGTGGCACTGGACTATCGGGTCCCACGGTGAAGTTCAAAGTCATTGTTAAAGTCTAGACTGAGGGACTCGTGTTCTGGGCAATACCTGTTCTTGAGCTGGATCTCGTCTTTGCTGTTCGGTGCCTGACAGTACCAACGTCATAGTGGCTTAACTCCCAGCTCCCTGCCACGTTCAAGTGCCTGAAGGCATCATCTGGCTTTTATTCTTAAAGCAAATCTGGAAAAGACTTGGGTAACAAAGAATACTTCATCTAGTTTTTAATTAGCTAAACCAAATCTGTATTGTCACATTCTTAAGAAAATTTTCTGACCCCTTCACAAATTCACTATTAGGTTAATACTATAAAGAAAGCAGACAACCGGAGAAATTACTCAGCTTTGTGAGATTTTATGCCTCCTACACGTATGTGACAGTACAGCCTGTTGTGTGCTATGGCTATCCAGGACCCAGTTCTGGTAGGGGATGYGGTCTTAATTTGCCTTTAACTTTGCTAGATTGGGTTACTTGACTAGTTTTTTCTATTGCAAGAGGTACCTTAGCTATGAAATATGGTCCTACAAAAAACACCTGCTATTTTATGGGTGAAAATGCAAGGTAGTTGGTAAGGCTGAGTGGAATTCTTATTCCAGACACGTCCCACTTTTAGCCACAGCCTGTTTTGCTGCACGGGTGCATTGTGAACACATTAGTAAATTTATGATGTTCTTCACCCTGTGGATGTTTTCCTACAAAGACTAGTCACATGCGCTTGTAGGCTAGTTGGATATCGATTCTATCATGCTGGACTGAAATTGCATCCCACCAGTGACTCCACTGCTGCTCTGTTGCCAGAGCCCAGGCTCGTTCTGGAAACTCTCCTGAACACAGAAACCTTGGCTGCAGCACTGTCACAGACACACAGCGATGCACTGTTTAGCTGCAAATATGCTGAACACTGGCACTGCTTCCTTTTGAAGGAGTCTTTTCCAGAAGGAAACATTAAGGGATGTTTCCTGATCCCTGCAGGGTGCTGAGGATACGGCAGGATCTGCAGTCCCATAAAGAAACAACATATGGCAAACACCACCCGCAGTAGCTGGAAGGGGTGCTTTGGGGGAAAAGGCAAGAAAAAGGGTAAATGCAGGCCAATACTTTCCCCAGCAAACAGCTGATCAGAGAGCTGAGTTAGAGATTGCACCTAGGCTGTTGTGATTAACAGTTCTTTGTGGATTTTTATTCTATGTAGTAATTTTTTTTGAATGTGTTTATAACTTTGGCAACTGCTAAAGCTTATGCCAATGAGTTCTGCAATCTAATTATAGAATCACAGGAAACAGGACTGAAAGGGAACATCAAGAGGCCATCTGGTCCGTCACTTGCCCCAAGGCAAGAACAACTACATAATGTCATTCCTGACAGATGTTTGCCTAACATTTGGATGAAAAAATACTCTCTTTTGCTTGTTTTTAACACGTTACCTGGTAAGTTGACTGGGGTCCTTACTTTTTCTTTTATGAAAGTAATGACTAGCCACCCCCCATTCACTGTTTCTGTGTCATTTTCGACTTTACAGGCTGCTATCATATTCTCAGGGTTTGATTTTTTTCCTTTCTGAGGTTGAGAAGTTCTAATCTGTTTAGTCTTTGCTCATACATATGCATGCAGGATGTGAAAATACTGCTGCAGAGTGCTTATTTCACTCACTTCAGTAGCTGATACTAACAGTGATGAAAGCCTACAGCTATCTGGAAAATCATGCAGAAATGGTTGTACCAATGATTTTAGTGCCGTAAAACCAAGAGATCCTGGGAATGCTAGAAAAGAGGTACAGAAAAATAAATGCAGTCTAGAGGGCATACCCTATGTATCTAGAGGGCATTTCTTATTTGCGATAAATTAACTCCATATCACTCTCTAAGCATACTACTTTCATCGCCTGATGTCAGCATCCGCAACTGCATCCACTCAACACCAAAACAGCTTTGCCAAGCCAGTCTAATCATTCAAGAAAACTCCCCCAGGAGTTTTCCATTTCCTGAAAACCCCGAGAGTCCTTTTATAATGATCAGGTTGTAAAAAGGAAAGTGTTATTAAAAGGAGAATACCCGTGCTGCTTTCCAAAGGGCATATTTAAGAGGATAACAGAAATGACAATTAAAAAATCCAACTTCTTCAGCTCAGTCTGTGTAACAAAAGGGTTCAGCTGATCTTCTAGTTCCTTCAGTTCTACCACTGTGCCACACTGCAAATGACTACTGCATGGAACGGCCACTGAGCGCTTGGATTTTCAGATTACTGCCAAAAATAAATCAAGCTCTTGTTAATAATTTTCATTAATCTTGGAAACTAGTTTGATACTGACCAACAGCGCAGGCTCTAGATCCATGGACTGAAAAATGCCTGTGAGGAGAGAAGAGCAGGCATTATTTTGTGCAATAAACTCAGGGGGGCTTAGAAAAGAGGTTTGAAACACATGACTTAGAAAGAATATTTTGGAAATTCTTTCTTATAAAACTGTGAAAAGAACCCTAATTTGCAGCTCTCCCTTACAGTTGATTGGATGATATAATTTCAGTCTGATTTTGTACATTTTAAATATTTTCTGGTTTCCATTGCGAAAGGAAGAAAACACGATGTTGTTGTTTATTTATGGGCCACCCAAATCTCAATCCTAATCTGTTTAATTCGAAGTGTAGTGTTATTGGGGTTTTTTGGTTATTTTAAGTCACACAGATAAGAACATGAGTCTTGAGGAATCTTGGCAGACTGTCTCTCTTCTGTTGTCCCTTCTTGACCAAATCAAAGAAGATTACCCCTTAGTCAAAGATCATGCCAAATTTAGAAGGACTGGGGGTTTTCTTAGTATGATAATATTGAAAATTATCTATATGTGAAAAATAGAAGTGATACCTTTAAGTCACATAAAAATAGAGGGGAGTAAGAGCACACTAAATATAAAGAAAAACACCGAAATAAGGAATGAAAAAGTCCTGTGCGTCTAGTTTTGTGTAAGAAGCAAGGAAAAAGAAATGGAAGTTAAAGGAGATAAATATGGTCCTCAGCTGAGAAAGACACCTATATCGGTGGTATCAGTTGAAGATATGCTTAACTGCAGACACAATTTTAAGCCTTCTCACTCTAAGTGTCCCCATAAGCGGGTAGCACTGGACAGCATACAGCTGGAGTAAGCAGTCTGGAGTTTTGCCCAGTGCACCATTTACCAATAAAAATAGTTTGAACTTGTATCTTTGAAGCCAAGAATTAATCAGAAATCAAACAAATAAAACTGAAGCATTTTTAGAGAGATTATGTCCATGCTAAATGTTGGGTGCATATATCCTTGTGCTTTAGGACAGTGAGCAGAGTGGTTTGGGTTATAAAAGCCATACCATGGGAAGGCTATACTACACCTGTCCAAGAAAAGACATTTTCCCACCASTCAGAGTCACAGCAAGACACAGTATTTACCTAATCTTTTATCTCTGAAATAAGAGGAATAAGTCTTAATTTTACAGAAAGAGAAGTGTACAGAGAAATGTGTAATCTTGCAAGAATTTTCAGTATCAAGGGAAAACATTATTCCATATTCAAAATACCTTGAGATGTCATGTACTAGCCCAAAAACAGCACTTGAGCTCAGTTACTTCGTTTTATCATACAGTTAAGGAAATCATAATCATTTCCAGTGAGACTTCTACTCCAGAAAGTAACCCAAACCAAAACTGATCCAAAACACCCTAAGCAATGAGACCTGCTATTCTTACATGTCCAAATAGCCACGTGGATTTTTGTATTTTGTTAATTTCATCTGGTTTTTTCGTCTCCCTTTCCTAGGTATCAGTATGGGTTCAAGCTTAGTTCAAAGAATGACCACAAGATAAATAAATACATTCATGTAAGACCAGAAATAGTCTAGTCTCTCACAGTGCCAATATTTTCATGCCATAGTTTTTCCTTGTCCACACCACTAAAACAGATCAGTGTACACAGGCARGAAAGGAAATAAAAGTATATTTGGTATCCAAAACCAATATCACAAATCCTAACGTGCACAAAACAATTCAAATTTAATTATGCAAAAAAGGTTTCTAACCTTAATAACAAATCATTATCTCAAGCAAATCTGAATTGGCTTATACAGTGTCAAAATATGAATATCTTCTCTTAGCAGGCGAAATGCAACCTGGGGAAATACAAAACGTGTCTGGTAAATTAATAATCTGTTCGTAGAAATTGCAGACAGCAGCAGGAAGAAGCCATGTAGTTAAAAAAGAAGTTTTCATAGATTAATAACTACTAGTTTGTCCTCTCTCTCTCCCTCTCCCTCTCCGTCTTTCACGATCCCCTTCTTCCCTCCTCCTCCCACTCCTCTCCTAACTCACTCAGCTTCTTGCTAGTTAAATTACTTCTAGAGCTTAGTTTTTCTTCTAGTACTACAAGAGTAACCAGGACACAATTCACATGCACGTCGTCTTCACTGCACAGAGAGTATGTGGGGAGAAAGCGGGGCAGGATCTGTACGTGAAGCAGAGGTTCTTTGCTATAGAGATAAAATCACCGCATCCTGGCTTTCCTACTCTCTCTTTTAGCTGTGGCCTTGCCACTTCAGAGTCAGAGCATTTTGTAACCTGTAATGGATTTGTAAGATGTCTGTGAAGTATGGGACTATTATTCTTGTTTTACAGACAAGAACTGGCAGAGTGACCTGCCTAAAGCCCCACACTTCGGGAGAGCTGAGCTGGGACCTCGAGCGTGGTACAGCACCTGGGAAAGGGGAAGAAAAGGCAGTCATGAGCGAGCAACCATGTCACAGGGCAAGTTAGCAAAGGAAGATGAAGACCTTACAAATGATGCAGGACTAGCAGAGCTACAGACCATGAGAAGGGAATATTTAGGTCGATACGATTTCATGCATCACATTAGCGATAAAATCCTAGAAGCACCGGTCAAATTACTGCACTGAAATAAGACTCTGTTAGTCATGGTTCAGACCAGCAGGAACTATAAATATTTATTTTCTGCACCTGAAAAAAGCAGGAAGAAATCTCTATGTTAAACAGGATGGTGAAATGTTCTCCAATCCTTTCTCTTCAAGGAGTACACTAAAAAAATCTTCTCCTGAAATTTTCAGGTCAACAGGAACCTGCATGTAGGATCCCTGAAGGTCGGGAGAGCTGTCTCTCTCAGGTACTGACCTTTATCTAATTCGGGAACACCGGGGAAAATCCATAGCCAGGGACATTTCATTTGGCAGAGAGGATGAACCAAGCAGCCACACACCAGGTGACATGGTGTCATCCCTGTTTAATTAAGAAAGCTGATACGGGCTGAAGAGAGAGCAATGAGATAGGACCAGTCCTCGTGCCAGCCAGCATGGATTATGGAAARCAGGTGTCAAAGTGAACTGACCTGCTTTTACTCTCAGGAGGGATTACAGATTTGACAGATAGAGGTAACTGTGCAATACTCATAAGCTATTTGACTATCTCTGGGTTTTTACTAAGAGGAGATCACCAAATGAAGGTGTTTTAACAGGATTACTTAGTAAAAATTACARAGACAGACACTATTCTCCGCTTTGAGGGTGAATATATAGGTATTACCCAAAAAGTATRAATGTGACAAACACTGACAGAAGTTAAAAATGGATTGTATGGATTGTCAGGTAAAACTGATGGCAAACAAATGATATGTTAATACAGATGAGCATGTAGCCAACGTACAGGCCTGATGAACAGATAGAAGATGGCAGTGATGCTGAAAAGGTCAGAGTGGCTAGTCACCAACTGGCTCAGCATTGGCTCTTAATTTGATGTCAGAGGTAAAAAAAATGCTTGGGATGCATAAAGGAAATAGAGTAGATGTTTTATTTCTGAAAAGTAAAAGCACTGGTGAGAGAAATACTGAATTAGTGAGCTGTGGTCTCTGAGTAAAAATGAAACAAATTAGCAATGCTTTCTTGCAGAAGATGCAAGTAGAACCTGAGACACAGAGACAGAGACATAAATTCTGCCATTCTGGGGAAATGTCACATGAATTAAGAGTTCAGATTGCAACTGGGGTCCAGGAAAGCACCTGCAAAATCACCCTTGGAAGTGAACCATTTCCAAGGGGAGACCCACAGAAAAGAAAGAAGAGGTTGAATCCACGAGTGAGAAATAATCACGTCCAAGTGTTACTACAGGCCCACTGACACAATGCACAGTTGAGGGAAGTCATTTGTGTTAAGAGGCACCCATAAAGACAGCAAAGTGGTTGTAATTATTTATCTTAACTATTTTATTATTACAGGAAAAGCATAGATTTAAAAAAAAAAAAAAAAAAAAAAAAAAAAAAAAAAAAAAAAAAAAAGACTGAAAGCAGTGGTTACTTCCTCTATAGACTATTTTGGTTGGATCTGCCCAGAGACTTTTAACAGCGATTATACCTTTTGGAGTAGGTCTGCTCTTGGATGGGATCAGAGTCCCTTAGTCTGGAAATGACTAATGAGTACCACTTCAGTGTACCATGGAATACTAAACCTGGTAATAAACAGGTTACTGATTTCTTCTAGGGGCTGATGACTCTTATCTGGTACCATATGAATAGACCAAAAAGGTCCAGAAGGGACCTCCAGAGTTCACGTGGTCCATATGTCACAAGCTGAGCTCAAACCCAGCAGATATCTCAAACCATTGACATACTTTAAGCTAAGACCATCAGGAAAGCTATGCAAAGAACTGCCCTGAGTCGAGGACAGCATTTCTCTCTGTTTATCAGCAGTAATGTACTTTCCTTTGTGTGGATATGGCAATATCTGTGCTGTTCTGGTGCTTGAAAGGAGAACCATTAGACTATCATCCAAAAACCCTGTAAGATGCCTACTCTCAATAAAGCAAACAACAAAAGCTCATCTAACTGAACACATGCCAAAAGTTTATTGACGTGGAAGTTTTTTTCCCAGAAGCTTACTTAGATGTCTAGAAGTCTGCTGTTTGCTCTTCTGTCAAAGGCTCTGTATTCTTGACTGAGATGTGTACATCAGCGTCTATCTCACACCTCCTCCTGGGTGCATTCATAAACAAGGTATTTGTCCTCATTCTCCGAGCTGAACAATGCAGGAGGTGGGTTTTGAATGCAGTCCCCAGTATAGCAGGTGGGAGGCTCAAGAAAAATGGGGAGGAGGTGCTTCCCTTAAAATGGATAATGAAATGGTGGAGGTCACCAGTGCTGCTTGTCAGGGGGATTACATGTTTACAGGGCCCAATACAGGGAGGATATAGTTGTAGAAGCTGGCAGACAGCGACAACAGGAGCCATAAGGAGAACAGACCAGGAGAGAAGTAAGTAGTTGACTGCCATCCATTTAAATTCTTATTCTTTTTCTTACTGGAAGAGATGCTGGTGATCATCCTGTCTCCCTTTGGACATAACACAGGGCACAGGAGCGTCGCCCAGCAGCTACTCCATAAAGCTATGTCTGCAAAGGAAATTCGATCTTGATTTAAGAGAGGAACAAATGTGACTGCAGGCCAGTTTATACCAGCTTCATGAGATCAGGCTCATAATGTCATGACTTGCAGCAATGTGACCTTTTTGGAAACCATTTGTTCTTGGAGGTTAAAATGAATATATCTTCCTGTTCTTTGCTTGAACAGCTCCTCAAAACTGCCTTGAAAATCCCCAGCAAGATAGTGTCAAGCTCATCACTTACTAAAAAATTTTCTTCATAGAACTTCTCCAAGCAAGAAAGAAAACTACTATATTCACAGACATCTTATTTATAAAACAAACATTACTTGAAAGGACCTTGAAAATACGGAACTGTTTTGGTCTCACCCAGAAGGAAGCAGCTTTTTTTTTCCCATTGGATTGAAGTGAGTGGAAGAGGTGGTTGGAGTGGGGGATACATGACATATAAATGTCAGTGGATGTGGAGGATGTGCATTGGAATGTATTTAGCAGTAATGAGATACAACATAGCTCTCTAAATCTGTTAGAAAGGAAGTAAAACATTTCTTCTTATGTACCGAAGAAGCTTCTCGAACCTAGCTCTTACTCAGAGACATTCCAGAGATGAACATTCTTCCCGTTTCTCTCTACAGGTACTCATTTTATCCACCAAACTGTGTTTCAGGGAAAGGGATATAATACAGGCAACAATGAATCAGAAATTTTACTGCTGAGACACCGTTTCCAACGTCCAGATCCAAGAAACAGTATATTTTAAATGGTGATCAGTGCAGTTGGAAAATGGCATAGCTCCAGAGGAAAATGGAAATACAAGTAATTAATTACTAGTTCTGCTCTCTATTCAAGTGCAGGCAAACAGTCACTCAGTTAACCGTGATATTACTACAGTCAGTCCTCTTATAATAGTCCTGCTATGCCCTTGATCCTTTCAATTAATGGTGTATTTGCTCACTAATTGTGCCCTAGACTGCAGTTAAATTCTCAAGTAGACTACTTCTATTTTAATCTTTCTTAGAGCCCTGTCAGGTTTGGAGTGTCAACCTCTTTTTTAAAATTAATTCTCAAATCCCAATATTATATTGCATGAGTATAACAGGGGAGAAAATAAAATGAAATCTGCATTGTGGATACCCATGTTCTCTATTACATGTCCCTGCATGCAGCAACTAACTTCAGTAGTTGGAAACATCCCTTCCTTTCACTCGTTCAGTTCAGAAGCTCTGTTCGAAACTTGTCTCTGGCTTATTGTTATTCCATTGTTTTCTTAACATTTCAGTTTTCTGAAGTGTTTAAAAATCATATTTACTGTACATCAAAGCAAACCAAGGACTGGGAAAGGAGCCATGTAGAAGGCCAAGAGCTCCTGAGGTTTAGTTGTTCTTTACGTTGATTTGATCGGAGAGCTTTTTGGAATTTCGCATTGGTTTGAGCCTGACTGAGCACAGGAATATTATTTTTGGTGGACTGAGAGGTGTCTTCAGGGCTGTGGCAGCCGTAGCTCTGCAGGTCATCTGGAAGTGCTCTACAGAGCACACAAGCGTGAGGCAGGGAAGAGCTGGAGCACGTACCTGCCTTCTGAGCAATGCAGATACCTCACTGCCTCGTGGAGTCTTGCTAAAATGCCAGAAGTAAATAAAGGGATAAAACCACTAATAGACAGTTTTCAAGGACTTTGCAAATGTCATTTCAGGAAGTAAAGGACAGCTGCTATTAATACATTTGAATTGCATGTCATTGGTTTCTGGGTTATATTTTGCAAAGGCATTCTGCTAGCGGGAACCGTGGGAAGACGGAATGCTGGCACGGAGAGGTCTCCGAGATGCCGCAGGAAGCCTGAGCTGGAGGACGCACCTCCAGCGGCGGTGGTGGCTGTCCCATTGCATGTTCTCCATAATGGCATCCACCTATGAAGCATAAGTACCCCTGAACATGGGGCTGTGGTGGATTTTTCTCTTTGTTCGCTAACAGAATAGAGTAACAGCTGTGATAACCACCCAGGACTCCACGCCTTCTCTGGAAGCAGTGGTTATAGACACACAGTACAGCCGCTCAAGAGCTGCTGCACATTTCAAGCTAAAATAGACCTTTGAATTCATTCCTGCAAAAAAGGTCATTGCCAGCAATTTGTTTTGCTGTAGCCCTATTTTTCTCTGACTTGCGATTACAGTACCCAGGGGATGAACAAATTATGTTCTCACCGCCAAACAAGCGCTCGTCTTCATTGTTTCAAGTACTTTTAAACTATTTTTATTGCATTACCACGCTCAAACACTGACAATCTTCAATGTCTGCTGTCAATGTTTGCTGTACGCTCTTCTGAAGAGAAGATGCATAAGGCTTATGAAAGATTATCCTGCAGTGGGAATACGAGTGATAGGAGCTTGATAGTTATTAAGTTAATTATTCAATGGAACTGGTTCTTCCCTTATGAATTTCATTTAATCTTCGCTGCACAATTTCCTTCAGAAAACATGATGATCTTAATGAGTCAAATCTGAAGTCGTCTGTTCTTTTCAGGTGAGCAGGTTAATTTTCTATATAATTAGTTAATTGCAAAAACTTGAGCTATTGATAGCAAGTTAGAGGGAAATCAGTACAACACCTTGTCTGTGTCTCTTGAGGTAAATTATCTGAGAAGAGGTTGGCACTGTAAAGATTACAGAAATTTTGAAGGTCTTTGTAAAATGTTTAGCTTTAAGAAATTAGAAAAGAAGAGCATACATTTAACAGTGAGATGGGTTTATTCGTTAGTGTTCTCTTCTTTTATTCATTTATTTTAAGTCCTGACCCTTTTTCACTTTTCTTTTTACTTTCTCTCTGCATCATGACGTGAGTTACAGATTCCCTTCCAAGGTTTGTGTACCTTTCCATTAAAGATCTGCTTCAAATAGTTTTAACCTCTCAAGCGTTAGAATTTGTAACTCTGCCAGCATCTCAGCTTTAAAGTATTTCTATTTGGTTTTTCAAATGCAAACCACATTCTCTCTTTTCCTTTTTCCAGCCTCACATGGGAACAGCAATCTTCTGCTCAGCTTTCCGATGGCCGAACCAGCCCTGTCTCTAGCTACTGCAGCTGCGGTCGTTGGCAGTCCTTAGTGAAATGGCAGTACTAGGGTGATGCTATTACTTGTCACCATAATCTTCCGCAGTACACTTGACGTGGATGTCAACGCATAAAAGCCTATCCATTGCATCTCTTTTTGGCTTCTGTGTTTGGAAATTTCCTTCTCTGTCAGAGCTAGGAAACCACCCTGGTCAGAGCGCCGGTTCAGAATGTCCCCGTGAAACTCAGCAGCTTCGACGTGTTTGGAGGGAGCAAGAAGAACAGCTTCCATGGCTCATGTTTTCTCTGGGTCAGATGACAAACAGAGCAGAGTGCTGGGACCACGGACCACAGTATCTGGAGGCAGCGGGGCAACAAGTTTCTGAGCCCCATGCTATCAGTGCTCCTGGGAGAATGCCCCTCGGATTACGTGGGCACGTAGGATAGTAGACAGGCTGGCAGATCCTTTTTTAGTTTTCGGGTAGGAGAGCAGGACTGCCATTCCCCGAAAACAAAGCCTCAGCTGAAGAGCGTGAAATGTCATTTTTTCTTTGTGCCAATAATGGCCAGAGGCAACGACAGCAGCAGTGTCCTCATTTGGATGCAGCATTTTCAACAGTTATTTTAACAGGTCAGAGGTGCCAGATCAGAACAGAATTTAACTCATTTCAGTGTTGCTGTTGCTGAAATTATTAATGTTGCAGTGCGGTGTACATACAGACAAGCCCACATCCTCCTAACACCCCTGTGAAATATGCAGCATTTATCTGAATTAACAAACACACCGTCTCAGCCAAGGACCAACAGTCCAGTGGCCCTTGAAACAGGGGAAAATGTCCCAGGATCCCCTGCACAAGTGGCTCAGCCCCAGTCCCAAAGGAGCCCCAAGCAGCAAGGAGGAGCTGTCAGATGCTGTCAAAGGATTGCAGAGACAGGGGAGGACAGAGAAGATGCTGGCACTTGGCTCCACCCCAGCCCTTGCCCATCATGCTGCACCTCCACGCTTCAGGCCTGCCCTTTGGTGTTGGTTTGAGCGTCACGTGCTTACAGAAACCGCTGACCTGTGAGTGCAAATGCCATTGCATGCACAAAACCCGCAGTGAGATGCCCACATCTCCTCGGTGCTGCCTGTGGCTGGTGACAGGGGAAGCTGCTGGCTGAAGGTTAGGCAGGTTAGCATCGCATACAGAGTGCATTGCACACAGCGTGTGTTATTTCTGCATACAGTGCAGAGAAACACTCTCATGGGCTGAGCTTTTAAACTCTCTTATCTAATGTAACTTGTTATTGGTCCTGGAATATACATTCTCCAGAGGTGATATATGTAGCCCATAAGGACATATGATGAGTTTTCTTAATGGGCATGAATACTGGCTTTGTAAATAGAACCAATGCAGCATTTACACATTTTGCTGTAGCACTTTCTACTAATTCCATACAAATACTCGAATGACAAGCAGCGCTTCTAAATGTGCATTGATTTAATAAAAAAAAGTAATAACCTCCCATTCAGCCATTTTCAGTGCCTGAAAAATAAAAGATACTGCTGAGTGGTTTGAGTAAACTCTTCACCCAATTAATGTAAGCTATCATTTCATGCATTTTCTTTCTCAACTTGGTATGAGGAAAAATCCAAATGGAAATTGTGCACAGGAGAATATATCCCAGGACATAGGAGATACTTACAGAAACCTCAGTAACTGTCATCAACTTTAATGTAGGCAGGAACTTGATAATAAACCTTCTACAGAATCACCCACCAAGGATCATTATTATGACAGTAGAGATACCCAGACAGACTTGTTCACTGATTAGAAAATGTTTGCCACAATGGTTGGCAAAGGAAAAAAGCTGCCTTATGGACTGTGTTATTGTCTCTATGGACAATAATATCCATTCCCATAGTGTCCACCTGGAAAGCTTTCTTATTTTTAACAATAGCATTTTGGCAGGACTCTACTGAAACTAAAGCTTTACATGTCACCTGATTAGTTCCAGTTACACACTTTAATTTAAGAAAGTGAATAAATTAAACAATGTGTAACAAAGGGTTTTGGTAATTCTTCCAAGTATTTGTTATAAAAGAAGAAGAGAAATTAATCTTGCTAATAAAAAGCCCTTCACTAAAGTGATACTGCCAAATGAAGACAACTTTGATTTCTTTTGAGAACTTTCCTCATGCTTAGGAAGGCATATTTGGTTTTTGTTTGGGTCCCACATACCCAGGGACAAGTTCAGCCTTGGGAGGAGTGTATATGCAATTCCCAATGAGGTGGAAGCTCATGCAAGGCCAGAAGTTGCCCTTTATTAAACAGTAATTGTTTCAGAAAAGTGCTGTTCAACCATATTCACTGGTTGAGCAGTGTTACATTAATAAATTAAAGGACCTCAGGGCCTGGCACGGAATTTTTATTTGAATATGTTTAATTGCATTCTTAACTTTTTTCTGAAAATAATCTTTACATAGGATGCTCTCCAATTAAAAATTATACAGAATGTGGCATTCAAACTGTTTGAAAGTATTCTTTTTAATTCAGCTGAGTGGAAAGGCATGAAGCCGAGAGCCTCACATGTAGGGAACAGCTTTGTTTTCCACCCCATCTTTTGGAAAACAGTAGCTCCAAGGAGACCACGAGTGCCCAAAGTGATTCTATGTGTGGGGAAAAAAAAGAATGTTGGAGAAAAAATACAGTAAGTAAAAGCCAAAACCTGGTTTTACCAATTTATGGGGACTGTCTGAGATGGTTACTGAAGTACTGTGGAAAATGTTGTGTCCTGTCTCCAGTAAGAATGGTGGAAAACTGAAAAGGTTTCGGAAAAACAACCATAACTATGACACGATTTTAGAAAACTCTGCAAGGTTTTTAACCTAACACAGAGGAGGAAGGGAAGTCTAGGCATGTATAATCAGAGGAAGATTAGTGATCAGGGGTGATTTTGCAAATAAGTATTTAAATGGCCAGTACGATGCAAGGTGTGGAGGTTGCAAGCAGAAAAGGGTCTGTCTAGAAATGAGGCACAAGTCCATTCAGCGCATTTCCAACGGTGAGGACAATTAACAGTAGGAACTATGTGATCTGCAACAGGGTAAATTCTCTATCATTGAAAATTGCCTTGACAGGGTCACAACTGTCTGTCCTTGTAGAAGAGCCCTTGTGCCCCAGCCACAGTGTGTCGTTATGGAAATGCCGCCAGCTGTATTATGGGACCCACCAGGCTGGCTGTCCTTTTGCTTCTGCATTAAGAGGCAGACAGCAATTGCTGTCTCCCATAAAGGACCAGGTATGGAGGTTCCTCTCAGGAGTGGTGCTTCTGCTCATAAGGAAGAAATCTCATGTTAAACACCTTTAAATTCAAGTTCCTTAATTTACAAAGATGCGATTCATCCAGAGCTTGTAGTGAAGTCGCTTCACTCAGGTGCCTAATCTGAGGTGCTAAAGTTCAAAAAATTTAGATGCTGATGAAAGGAAATGCCGATGAACGAATTTTCACTTTAATTAAAATAACTAAAAAAACCAAACAAACCAGCGTTAAATCCTGTCAGAATGTATTCCTTCACAAGATGTGCCTTTAAGGTGGCCAGCCCAGCACGGTCAACATGGCGCGGCAAGAAACACTGGATGCAGAATTTTGCTTCTTTCCAGCAACATCCCAGTTTATTCCATGAAATGTGAAAATATGGCCACATGCCACAGGCTATGTCGGTTTTCTTCAGTTATAGATAATAAATGGACTTCCCCATGAGAGAATAATGTAACTCACATCAGTAGATTTCAGTGATCCTTCTCCAACAGCTCAGTGCATTGGGCAATTCAAACTCCTTCAACCTTGCAACTAGGCTGTATTGTGTGGTTTGTGGTCTCTCAAAGATTTACTCGTATTCAACTTTACGAACTGTGAGCTAATGTTCTTCAAAGAGAAAACTCTTACTGAAAAAAACTTGATTTGTATTTTCACCTCCCCTTGTCATGTCATGACCTAATGACTTAACATATCCATAGTATTTTAAGATAAAAATCTTGACAGCGCAGACTGTATCACCCTCTAAATTAAGCACAACCATGGAGGCAGCATTTATACTTTTAATCCAGGAAGACAAAGGTGTTTGCAGAGAGGGTCAGACAGAAAATAAATTTCTGCTTCCAGATTCAGTCTTTGACCACAGTCTCAACACGGATAGTCTCCCATCGCCAAAATCCTGCCTCAGTCTGGTAGCTCCCAGTACCAACGCAATTATCTCTATCTGCTTCTATGGATGCACACAAATAGACATGCAAACTTGTTCTTCATATGTTATCTGGTATAGATACCACAGAAAAATAAATCAGTTGCTTCCTATATCTGCAAGATTATCTGCCCATCAGAAAGAGCATTTTTCATTGCACTGGCTTCCTTTATGCATATCAACAGACATCCAAACCCTCTATCTGCTGAACAGAAGAGACTAATGAGCTATTCATAGATTTTTTTAAAATGCCAAACATTAAATAACTACAGATTTCAGGGTGTCAGTACATTGCTGCACAGATAGGTCTAATAGCGTAACCAACTTTGTGGCTTCACCTTAGCTATCTCTCCATGAATCAGTGACTTAGACAGATTTGATCTTCCTCTGTGCTTCAAACTCCACAGAGCCAGTGCGTGAATGCCATAGTAAAGGGCGTAGCAACTTAAAGGGATGCTGTGGAAGTTTCAGGACATCATCAGTTATGTTTTCCTATGGATACCGGAGATCTTGTTAATTCCGCTCCAGAAACGTGCTCTAAAGATCAAGGATTTTAATAAACTCCTGTGCATCAGCAGGATCACAGAAATTGTGCCACTGCAGGACAGTTGTGAGTCCACCACTGTGAGCTGAGTGTTAGAAACCCTTGAGATCACCATGGCAAATCTCTTTTTGCTTTAGCTGTCATCATCAAAGCTACAGCAGTCGGCATTTCCCAGGAAATAAACAGGAGTGTAGCTACGTGCCATCGCAGTGTTGTCTAGAGGACCCAAATCCTCCAAGTGCATGTTACAAAAATCCTTGCACCCCAAAGCTCAGAATTCAGGACTGCTCCTCTGTGTCAGGGCTTTGCGTGCACTAATAGACTTTGATTGCCCCCATGAGCCTCACCTGGCCACCCACACCCTCTGCCCCTGGGCTGGGAGCTCCATTTAAGCCCAGGTGTGGGCACCTAGACCTTTCCTGAGCTGTGCTGTGGGTGCCCCTGCCTCATGGGTGGACTTTGGATCCATGTCACAGCCTTGTCTCTAGTCCTGTCTCCAGCTCCATCTTCTTTTGCTCCTGGCTGGACCTTGGGACATGTTTTGTTCCTTGCCATGCTGTTGATGAACCCTCTCACCAGCTGTGGTCAGGCCCCGTGGGGTTGTGCCTGGATTGGTGAGGGTCTGCCTGCCCTGCGTCGCCCTTGGCCCCTGGCACCCTGCCCCTCGGGAGCAGCTGGCCCTTGCCAGTACAGACAAGGGCTACTGTCAGTTCATGGGTAAGATAAACTTGCAGGGATCAGGTTTGAAAGCTGTCCATGTCTGCTTTACACTACAAGAAAATAGTGTGTCAGCCTTTGAAGAGTTTTCTATACTTCACTGATGGAAAACTGAAAACGGTAAGTTTGAACATTAACTTTGTGAAGGAGAGCCTTCCATGGTGGCCGCTTTAACTGCTGTAATCGGTTATACTGAGAAAGCAAACCCATTGTTCACTCTAAGCCTGAACTGTCAGGAAGCATTTCAATCTATTCGACACTTTAATATGAAATACTAAAGACACAGGAGACATGTAGGACACCCCATGCCCCAGGCCAGGATCAGCTCTAGCTGTATCGTTCCTGGGGCAGAGCTTGTTCTTGGCCCTGGTAATGAAACCTCTGCAGACCTCCCTAGGCAACCTGCTCCAGCTCTGCTTCATCCCCAGCATTAGAAAGTTTCTCTGAATGTTTCTCACCTGAATTTACCTTTGTAATGCTTGCTCTATCCATGAGGAACATAGAAAACTGATTATTTAATGTTTCTTGCCAGCCTTTTATGCACTTGAAGATCATTAAGCATGTCCCCTTGAAACTTCTTTATGCTCTTTGTTCCAAGGCTCTCCTCAAAGGTAAGATTTTCCAGTTGTTTTTTGGTGTTTTGTTTTTTTTTTTTTTGAGAAGGCTTTTGTGTTCGCTCACAGACTGCGTTTGATCAACCTCTTCCTTGAAGTGCAGCACCAAAAACTGGTCACAATGTGCCAGCCAATACCTTCTCAATACTGACTAGAGTGGAGGATTTACTTTGTGCGTCTCACAGGTAACGCCCCTCTTCAGAGACCATTTTCCATAGCTGCACATTGTTGATTCAGTCTGTTTCAGATAAACCCCATGTCCTTTTCTGCATCGTATGTAAATGTAGATTGCTCCTGCCTACATATCATACCGGCAGCATTTATCAACTGATAGCTTCCCACATTTCCAGTCCACCTAGTATGGCAAAGCTGTTCCTAACTGGGGCTGTTCTCCAGTACATTTGCAATATATCTCATGTTGATGCAGTGATTTTATGGTTGGACTCAATGATCTTAAGTATCTTTTCCAACCTAAATGATTCTATGATCATTAGGAGATGTCATCCAGGCTGTTAAAATACTGCGTTTGGCCAGCCTGTGCAGATGCATCCCCCCTTCTTGGTAATAAATGTTAATAACCTTTCTACAAGTATAATTTCCAAGCAGGCTTGCACCTGTCATAGATTACTATTGTTTTATAAAATAGAGTATGCTGTGTACCTCTAAAAATTGTAATGATTTATTTTAGACCATGCTTCTCTCATTTGCCTAGGAGATTACTGTGTGAGCTATTTTGACTGTTGTAAGGATTTGAAACTCTATCAGCTGGCTCTTCGTTAGAAATCATGAGATCTTTACTGTCTTATGGATAAAAAAGTAGACTGATTTGATGTGATTCATTAAAACCAAGCTGTTTCTCGTTTATCATGCCGACTTCCTTCACAGTTTTTCTGTGAAGTAGAACTAATGTCACTGATTTTTACCTCCTGTTTTTTTCTATTGCTGAAGATCTGTATAACATTGACCCTTTCCCTGTCTTCCAGTACTTTGCACCTCCACTGGTGCATTATTAACTATAATCACTAATAATTCTGAGATTTCTCCCATTTTTCAGTCCTTGCCTATTATTCCCCCTATTTTACAAAGGGGCAGAGATGCGACCACTTCTTTGTTCTATTAATTGTACTAGCTGCCTGATCAGTGATTTTTTTGTTGTTACTGATTTGTTTACCACTTACCTTCTGCTGGAAGCTTTCTTACTCCATTGCATACTGAACCAACACTACTGGAGGTCCCTGATATTGTATTTCTCATTACCTTTGCTACCAGTAGCTAATGTTCCCTGGTCTATGGGATTCTGAGTATGCAAGTCCATTGTATTTTTTTCCATGAGTTATTTGTTTCTCTGATTTTCATGTGGCTTCCTTAGTGTGTGAAGTCTAAGAAAAATGTACCTATCTTGTCTTCTACTAGATTTCTTCTGCTTTGGGGTAGTGATTGCTCCTTTACGGCTTTGTGATCTGATTTGTTTCTGTCAATATATCTGCTGAAGTTCATTTTAACAGACTTAGTTTATTTGCAAGCAAGTCTAGACAGTGTAAGCTGATTAGTATTGTCAGAAATGGAGCTTCCACCCAAGCTTCACTTCCATCATAACTTAACAGAATTAACAATCATCAGCAGTATGCCATTTTCAGACCAGACAATTTTCAGAAGCAACAGTCCCTAGTAAGGTTAGAAAATGAGAAAAGAGCTGACGTGGTTCAAGCTGAAAAAGCAAATTTCCCAGCTGCTGCCTCTATTTCTGAAACACAGTAAGATATACTGTGCCAGGTAGATTTATCTCCAGTGCAAGAAACTCGTGGCATGCACTGGGAGCAGTACAGGAGTCCCCTCGAGCAGCGTGATCTGCCTGAACGCCGAGAGGTGCCACCGAGTTGAGGGCATTTAGCGTTACTGCAGGATGATGCTGTACCTTTTCTGACTTAAATGAACCCACATTCTGGCATAATAATCCTTCATTATGAGGCAGGGGCACTGTTTTCTGTCATCAGATTGAGAAAGATTTCCTAACAGAGCATAGGATTGTTGGCTTTTATGTTAAGGAAAGCTGGGTATTTCTTTCAGCTGTTACGTGTGTTTTCTTTGGAATTTAACAATGAAATTGTCTGACTGTGGTACCTAAGCAAGATTACACTGGATATTTATTACAATGTTTTGAGTCTCTGTTAAACCAAAAGCACAGAAAACCTTAGGCAAAAAATGTCATACTCCAGTTTGGCACAAAGAAGTCAGAATAACTGTGTATTAAAAAAAAAAAAAAAAAAAATCAGAATTTAAACATCTAAAAATCTCTCTTAAAGAAGTTATCAATATACAGCAGTGTAATTCCTTCTTTATCCTGTTCTACTACTTATGTTTGCTTCTTGAATATTCCATGATCAGTGTGTATAGGTTGGTGTACTGGAACTGCATGCAATAAGTTAATCTCATTTTGCACTGTTGAGAGGGACTTTAAAAGGATTTTGCCCTAGGTTACCATCCTGGAACTAAGCCAAGATAAAAAGGAGATGTTTGAGAGGATCATTTATCTCTGCTTCTCCATCAGCTGTCATTTAAAAAATAATTATACAGAATTCTGGTGCCCAAATATTTTAATCAAGAATATATGTTATATATACACACACATGTGTATCAATGTAAGTGTGCATCCATTAGGATCCAAGATAAAGGTGGAGTGGTGACTCTTGCTGCAGATCCTGTTTGCATAGATAATTGTGATTGAAAAATCACCAAAGGTGAAGGGTTTGGGCTCTTTTCGCACTCTAACTCTTCTGATGAATTTCAGCCTAGAGTGAGAAAGGGAATGTTGTATTCACAGGAGAGAGAAAAAGGAGGAGCACCGACTACCAACTGCGAGGAGCTCTGCACAGCACCTGCTGGGCGCAGGCAGGGAAGATGAAGAGGGTCTCATTACCCAGCCAGAGTGGGGCTTGGTCAGCCTCGGGGCACTTCAGATGGGGCTGCCAGAGATCATTTTGGATGCAAAAGGTTATAATCCATCCCCTATATAGACATGGAAAAAAAGGAGGATGAGTGTCTCTCTGTTCCACCAGTCTGGAAAGTAGTAGTATGGGAAATTGTTGAATGTTTGTGGATAAAGAAAAGAGGAAAGAACACAAATGTGTTCATGTAAGGGCTCTGGTACTGGGAAAGAAGTTGCTTTTTCAATTGCTGAACAATTAATAAGAACGTTCATGCAACCTGTGGGTAACACCAAGCTGCACCTGTAAATAGAAAATGGCAGGACTTCAGTCCATCGCATTCTTGAGAAATGCCAGGGATAATGTTTTTCATTCAGGAGGAGGAAGGCTTCACCATGAGCACAGGCAGCTGTATCTTCATGCCTGGCAGTTACGGGAGGGCTAGGTGGAGATCTGAAGGGTAGAAGGTAACGTGGGCAAAGGAGAGACACACATTTATCAAGTGCTGGAGTTTAGTATTCTAACGAAGGGATGTAATGAGAGAGCCAGAAAAGAGATGATAGGCTTAAACAAAGCAAAAACCCTCTTATTTCAGCAGGCTCGGGGAGCAGGAAGGTATAAAGCCTTGGGAACGAACGTGAAGAGGAAAAACAGTGCGGGCAGGCTGGCAGTTACTGAAAGAAACTGCATTAAAGGTACAATGGCAAACCATCCTTTTGTGGAAGAAAGATGAAAAAAAGAACAAGATATATTGAAAAAGGCCAATAGAGGCTGAAGTAATAAAATGTAGCCTGAATATCGACTGTTACCTGCAGTTCTGAAGAACTCGGAGGTGATGAGTAGATCTGTCAAAATATTTTTAGTGGAAAAGTTGTGGGTTTTGAGGGGTTTTTTTTGTTACTTTTTCTCATTTTTTGAAAAATAAAACCAAATTTGGTGGGGGAACACTCAGGTTTTCCCATTTCTATTCTTTTAATTGAAAAGAATTGGGAAAAGTGGACATTCTTTATGTATTATGTTTTTTAAATATGAGAAAACATGCCTGTAATTTTTAATTACTGTTACAACTGTGAGAAACCTTCAGCAAGAAGGGTGAAAGAGAAAGCGGGAGCTGTTGCCATTTCTGCTTGTATAATGTGGGCTGACTTTTTTTGTCAAGGAAAAAGAAGAATACATACCTTTCCTGTAGGAGAGAACTTGGCTATAGGAAAAAAATCCCATTTTTCAACTAGCTCTATTCAAACAGAATTTGCAGACCCACAGATTAATCGCATTAATTACACGCTTTCAACCACCTTGCTGTTTCCTGTGGCAGTCTGCAGAGAGAGAAACCAGGGCTCTGAACCTGAAAGCTTCTTCTTGTGCAAAATGCCAGTAACATTAGGCTGATAAGCTCACCTTGCTCTCTAAGGAGATTTTCTGCCTCTAGTAAATAATAGAATCATAGAATCATTAAGGTTGGAAAAGACCTCTAAGATCAAGTCCAACCATCAACCCAACACCACCATGCCCCACTAAACCATGTCCCTAAGCGCCTCATCTACACGTCTTTTAAATACTTCCAGGGATGGTGACTCCACCACTTCCCTGGGCAGCCTGTTCCAATGTTTAACCACTCTTTCAGTAAAGAAATTTTTCCTAATGTCCAATCTAAACCTCCCCTGGTGCAACTTGAGGCCATTTCCTCTTATTACTTATTAATATAAATTATATTATAAATTATATAATATTTATATATATTTATATAATAAATATAAATTATTATTACCTAATAATAGGTATTGTTATTAATTTTTTCAGAATATTGTGTACTGGAGATTCTTGGTTTTTTTCATGGGAGTGCATTTGTTGTCATTCTTTCCTCCTTCCATGAGGTTGGCATGATTAGCTGTAAGAACATGTTAGGTGCACCACATGTTCAGTTCCCTTTGTATTTGCCACGGTCTGCTTTGCAGACCCCCTGAGCACATACTGGCAGCTGCCAGACTTTGCCTATGTGGACATTGCACGCGTGTGAAAAATAGACAATGTTGAGGTGGGAAGAGACCTCTGGAGGCCATCTACACCAACCTCCCTGCTCAAGGAGGGCCACCTAGATCCAGTTGCCCAGGACCGCATCCAGGTGTCTTTTGACTGTCTCCAAGGATAGAGGTTGACCACTCTGTGATGCAATGCTAAGACGTGCCCAGCATCCCAGTCCAGGGAGCCCTGGAACAGATTGAAACATTTTAGAACATTAAATATTCCTAGAGACAGGTTACAAGAGGAATTATTCAGTTGTTTGAGGTTCCTTTGTAAAATACAAGGCATAAAGAAAAGGGACATGTGAGTAATGTAGTACCACAAAGCTTCAATTGTAAAAGCTTCAGTAGCTGTAAACCATGCCACGCGGTGTCTCTGGCTGTTGGCTGTATTTTCTGGCAGGCTGAGGAGCAGCCTCCCAGTATGGGAGTGTAATTTGTGAGCACATCTTGTCATCTGCAGTTTGATGGAGGACTTCTGAACAGCTTAAATTCCCCTCTATTCAGCTCACGTTCAGGTAGTTAAAAGATGCATCCTACATATAGCTGCTCTTCAGGGGAAGATTCAATGCAAAGAGCTTTCCCATGAAATGTAATCGCATACAGCTAGCTGCACATGGATCTGGGCTTTATTACTGTTATATTAATTCCTCTCTCAGCTGTCACTGTGTGCATGTTGCCCTACATTGATCTTATGGAGTTTGATGGGACTGCATTCCTGAAGATGAAATGAGCAGAAGCGAATTTCCCAATTCTCACTCCTCACACACAGGCTTTGCTGTGTGAATGTATCTGCAGTTCCTCACTGTTTCACTCTGCCATGAGAATGAACTCTTCTAACTAAGAGCACTTATTTAATGTATTCAGATGAGGGTAGTATTTGACCACGCTTCACTCATGACCTTTTCAGTATTCTGTATTTTGTTTGAGCAGCCACCTTGTCCAGTCCCCAAAGGTTAGCGGGATGTGGTGTGTAAACACAGGACAGTTGGAAAAGCCAAGTAATCAAAGTGCACTTTCATAGCAAAGGTCACAAGCCTATTGCACAGTGTATTATTATACACAACATTAATTTCCAGAACTTACAGGCAGGAACTTGCACATAGAAGGCATCTGGATGCCAAACACAAAAGTCCTCTCCATAAAGAATAACAGTACAGAGGGATTACGTATGAAATATCATGATGTTGGAGAGCGGTGAACTGGGAGAGTGTGTTGGATGTTACATAGACAATGAGACCAAACTACTTGGAATGATATGATGGCAAAGATGGCCACCAGCCTCCTGGGCTGCATCAGGCAGACCGTGGCCAGCAGGTCAAGGGAGGGGATCCTGCCCCTCTGCTCAGCACTGGTGAGACACAGCTGGGGTGCTGGGTCCAGTGCTGAGCTCCCCAGTACAGAAGAGAGAGGGACTCACTGGAGAGAGTCCAGTGAAGAGCCAGAAAGATGATGGAGTGGAGCATCTCTCACGTGAGGAGAGGCTGAGAGAGCTGGGACTGCTCAGCCTAGAGAAGAGCTGGAGGGGGATCTTATCCATGTGTATAAATACTTGGTGAGAGGATGTGAAGAAGATGGAGCCAGGCTCTTCTCAGTGGTGGCCAGTGACAGGACGAGAGGCAATGGGCACACACTGAAATGCTGGAAATTCCATTTAAACATAATGGACTCTTTTACTGTGAGGGTGGTCAAACACTGGAGCAGGTTGACCAGAGATGTTGTGGAGTCTCCAGCCTTGGAGATATTCAAAGCCCAACGGGTCAGTTGAGCAGTGTGAGACTTGCAAGGTTTATCGAACACCCATAGATACCTGACAGCGTCCCTGTGTATACGAAATACTGTGCTAAATGTGAACACTGGTTTTGAGTGAATAACTGTTTTAACTAACCTCATTAATAAGACTGGTGATAAATAACCTTCAATTAATTAACTACGTTCCATTAAAATATTCACTTTGTTGCTCACTCCTGCTAACAGAAAAACAACATTATTTTGTAGGAACTAAAATCCCTCTTCAGTGTACATGGACTATGTTTTTTCCCAAAGTTGCTTAACAGGCAGTGTTTTATGGAATGCACAGCTACTTTGTGTTTATAATAATAAAACTAAGAAATCAACTTGGTTCTAAGTAGAAGGATTAATCCCTCCCACTCATCCATTTGAGGTGTTTTCATAGTTTTGCTTCCTCTCCTTTCTTCCAGCTTATTTCTTGTTGCATGGTGCTGCATCAAGAGACCACATTACACCACCTGTACGCTGTATAGAAAACACTAATCATCGTGTAGTTTTAATGTCAAAATTGCTACTGAGGCAATGGAATCAAAGTAAAACAACTGACTTCTTGTTTCCAGACAGTGACTCCGAATACAAATTAAATGAATTAATTTGTGGCAGTGTGGATGCTGGAGAAGTGTTGAACCTGTTAGTCGCTTGCTGGGACCATGAGACACGATCTCTTCCATGGAGGTGACAGGAGCAAGGTTTTGTATGGGGGCAGGTGGGATTGTGCACCCTCTCATCTCTCTGATGTGCCTGGTCCCCACTCCCAGCAGCCCCATCACCCCTGGGCAGGCTGTGAGACGAGAGGAGCGTGGACACCCCCGATGAAGGATGCTTACAGGGACAGTGGAGAGGATGGCTGAAGTTCCTCCAGGAGGGAATTTGAAACCATGTTGGATAAAGCAGCAGAGACGTCACTCCCCAGATTTGTCCTAGAAGAATGGAGTCCAGTATTCGGAACCATTTTAATTGTATTGACTGGAGAAAATAATTAAATCCCTTCAGCTTTAGAGCAGACCCCAGTAGCAGTTTGTTTCACTGTCCTTCAACCTCTCATTAACTCAGTAGTTAGCAATGGCATTGTTTTCGTATTATACGAGTCATCTTTTTGTAATTACTGAAAAGTTAAACAGAGCCTGGCTAGCTCAGGACAAGGGAGGTTTTTCCTTCTGGTGAACTTAATCATCCAGGAGAGGAAGATGGAGGAACAGGAGAAAGATGCACCCAGTGGCAGGAGCAGGGGGAAGCACAAGTGTCCTGGTTTTGGCTGGGATAGAGTTAATTTTCTTCCTATTAGTTGGTATAGTGCTGGGTTTTGGATTTAGGATGGGAATGATGATAACACACTGATGTTTTAGTTGTTGCTAAGTAGTGTTTACACTGGTCAAGGACTTTTCAGCTTCCCMTGCTCTGCMAGGTGCACAAGAAGCTGGGAGGGGGCATAGCCAGGACAGCTGACCCAAACCGGCCAAAGGGATATTCCATACCATATGATGTCATGCTCAGTATATAAAGTAGGAGGCGTGGTCTGGGGACCAGCGATTGCTGCTCAGGGACTGGCTGGGCATCGGTCAGCAGGTGGTGAGCAATTGCATCGTGCATCGCTCATTTTATATATTCTATCATCATCATTATTATTATTATTTTCCCTTCCTTTTCTGTTCTATTAAACTGTCTTTATCTCAATCCACAAATTTTACTGTTTGTTTTTTTTTTTTTATTCTCTCCCCCACCCCACTGGGAGCGGGGAGTGAGCGAGCAGCTGTGTGGTGTTTGGCTGCCTGCCGGGTTAAACCACAACAACAAGGAACAGATCAGGATCAAACAATACATTTCACCTCCAGGAGAGAGGGACTGTTCCCCGAGGAGCCATTTCCATCTCTCATGGGGAGAGGCTCTGTGTCAACAAGAAGGGTGTCTTAACTACAGAGGAGGAAGGCTTTACCCTGAAGCCATTCAGAAACTGAGGTCAGTCTTCTAACATTTTGAGGAGACAATCTTTTAATGACAAAACTGTGTTATGAATATAACTACAGTTATTGTGCTGGGAGCAGGGGGTGTCTCTCAGGTCAACTTAGAGGCTACGAATAAATTTTCATTAGTTTCAGGAAAGCAGAGTCTTTGCTAACTAACTGAAAGACCCAAGAGGAACCTCAGCTGGCCCAAGCTGAAGTCACCTCCACTTTTCTGATGACTTCTCTCGTTGTCCAACCTTGGCAGCCAAGCATGTGACATCTCCATCCTTGGAGATACCCACAGCTCAGAAGATAAAAGGTCCTGAGCAACCTGATCTAACTCTGAGGCTAACCAGAGCTGGGGAGTGGATCAGAGATCTCCAGAGGTATCTTCCAACCTCAGTTGTTCTTTGCTTCTAAGGGCACAGCAAAATCAGAGTCACAGAATAACGTGGGTGGGAGGGGACTGCTGAAGGTCTCTGCTCCAACCTGCTGCTCAAAGCAGCGACACTCAGAGCAGGTTGCTCAGGGCCTTGCCCTGTCAGGTTTTGAATGTCTCCAAGGACAGAGTTTCCACAACTCTTCTGGTTTTTCTCAAGTCTTGTTAACATTTGACTACTCTCATTTTTAAAAAGTCTTTCCTTACATCTAATGGGAGGTTCCCATGTTGCAGGTTGTGCCTATTGCCTCTTGTCCTGTCACCATGCTTCTTCAAAAAGAGTCTGTCTCTATCTTCTCTCAGGTCTCCCTTTGTCTTCTCTTCTTCAGGCTGAAGGGACATATTTCTCTCAGCATCCCATTGCTAGACTTGTGCTTCAGTGGCAGCAATTCTGTGCTTTACCTTTTCTTTCCTTCTCAGCTGAGAAGGAACAAGTGTCTTTCCTTGGCCAAATGTGGACCCAGGCTGGAGTCCAGCTAACCCTGCAGTCCAGCCTGGCTGGCGGCATCAGGCAGGCTGGAAGAGAAAACACACATTGGTCAGGGATTTGTCTCAGCATGCTGCAGAAGGGCATTACTGGGGGACAGTTCCTACTATTGACTCTACTGTCAGTATTACTGCCTTGAAGAGTTATTTGGAGCTTATTTTTGTCAGCATTTACAATCCATAATGATCTATCATGCTTAGCACTACCAATAACAGTGCTGTAAGAACACATTTTTATGTACTTTCTCCACTCACACACATTTTCCTGTAAAGAAAAAGTTTTTCATGCAAAATTCTTTTTTTTTTCTCTTGCGCACATGTGCTGAGCTATATCAAGAGCAGGACTGTGAAACAGATAAAAAACTGGCCATATGTTTTCTTTATGGTCTCGCAGTTCCTGGAACCCTTGCAATCTGGCATGGGCTTCTGAGCAAGCATGAGCAACCCGAAGGCTTTTCCACACTCTCCTGGCTGGAGGCAGTGCTCCTCAGGCTACCAGTATGACCAGCACCTGGGATGAGGATGCTACTGGAAAGCAACTGCTCCTTCTCAGTGGCTTCTCACCCGGGGAGATGTCATCTGTCCAAGCAAGGGGTAACTTTAGCTGCTGTTCTGCAGCCAGGGTGCAGCCAAAGCTGTGCCTGGTCTGATCATGCTTTTCACCCATATGCGCTTGCACTACTGGTGACCAGTGCATTACTGCAATTAGGCATGTAGTGGTACTTTTCTTTTTATGACCTGGAAAGGCAATCAGTCTTTTTTTTTGCTGACACTGTATTGCTGCTCTTATTTGAGAGAATGGTGCATTTTAGCAATCCAGCTAATGGTAGCTTATTAGTTTATTTCAATCCTAATGGAAAATTCTTTGCATTATACTGAAGCCTTCTGCCCATTTACAGTGATTCTTAATGACGGACATTTTAGACTGAAGTCTTGTTTTCTTGTTGTATTAAAAAGCATTAAAAATATTGCTCATAAAATATATATAGGTTTTGAACTTTTGCTACTGCTGCAGGGATGGATAAATACTCTGCATTAATAAAAGCCAAGGAGAAATAAACCAGCAGTTTCCAGCATCCTGATAGCTTAGTGTGAGCCAAAACCATTTCCAGTTCTATCAGGTTTTTGGCATTCCTCCCCCAGGTGGAGTTGGCCAGCACTGGGTCACTTCTCGTGGCTGGCACCAAGGACCACGCGTGGTGGTGGGATGCCCTCGGTCGAGGACCAGGAGCTGCATCGCTGGGAGTGACAGACCCCACGGTGGAATAGGTGCGGAGCATTTATGAGGAAGAACTAAGCTGATTTATTCTCCCTGAGTTTGAGAAGAAGCAGATAAGACACTTCTAAAATTAAAATGTGAGAGCAATTACACTGTCATTTTTCCTCTCTACCTTCATTGGAAAGAGGCTTGGAATAAAGATAGAACTTTTTCACTAAATCTTGGAGCTGCAACTGCTGTAAAGTTTGGGCAAGGCAAAGGATTCTTGTCTCAACTGTTTTGTACTACAGCCGGACCTGGAGATATCAAAAAGGACCCAGGGCCTTTGGAAGAAATGTAAACAAAAACCTAATGAAGAGCATCAGTCTGTCACTTTGTACCTGCCGTCAGCTCCTGTCACACCTCTCGGCACTTGGTGCCCAGGCAGGAAAGGCTGTGAAGCTGCAATAAAGCCCGAGGAGGGATTCATGTGGCGGGGTGGCCATGGCCCCAGGGACCACGCACCCCGTGGTGCCCATGGCAGGCTCTGGGCACAGCCGCTGTGACTGTAGGGGTTGCTCTGTGGTCTGCTCCCCCTCCGAAAGGCTATTGAAAACAGGGAGACAAAATACTGAGCTATGGTGGGTGAGGAACAGCAGATCTCTCCCTGCAACACCACGGCCATCTCTGGCCCACTGTTTAAGTGGCTTTAATGTAAGCAATTTCAGTTTTATCCTCTAGTCTTAATGTTTCCCCCAAAGGCAGATGTCATTTTGGTGTGTAAGAAGGCTGCCAGGACAGCAGGGTGCATAACACACCTTGCTGTCCTTCCTTCCCCAAACCTGTCTGGGGTTGTTTGATGAACTCAACAATTGTGGATGATTAAGTGCAATAACTGGATCATGGCACACTACACAAAACTCAAGATTTTTATTTTTATTTTAATCATGTGTTTTGAGAACAGCAATATAGTTCAGCTGTTTGGGTCAAACCTTCAGTATCAGACACCTCTCCCGCTGGCTAGTGGTACCAACCTCCATTAACCCCAAGAGAAATTTTCAGAGGTACGTTAATGCGTTGTCACTTCCACCCCACCTGCTCCAGTACTGCTCCTGCACCAACCTGTGTATATAACTTTCTGTCCTCCTTATTTCTGTCTTTGCAAGAGATTTTGACAATTTGTCTGGTGTTATGCTGAGGTCACTCTTTTAATGCTCTCTGGTCCTCCTCTCCTGCTGCCCTATGCCACTTGGTTCTGTTTTATCCGATTTTTGATTTCTAGGGTGGGGACTGTATCTTTTTCTGATGAGTATGCATCAGCAGAACAAGGTCTGCAGCACTAAGATGAGCTGCACAACTACATCCTACTGGGGAAAAGAAGTGTTAATGAACAGGTAAGTTCTAGGTCTGGGTCAACACTTCATACACAAAAATATAACATAGAAATTAAAGAGGTGAAAAAACATAATGAGCAGCTATATAATTTGGTTACTATCAAGTATGCAGTATGCTCTTCCTTCAGCACTAAGTCTGATATCAGTCAATTATTTCAGTGTTGTCAGGAACCATCAACAGCTCTTATAGCCATATCTAGCATTATAGTATATAAACTGCGGAGTAAATAAATCAAACAATACAAAGAACTTATAAATGTGCTATTTCTGGGTTTTTTTTTTTCACACTTTGTAGGCCATTTGTCTGCTCTGCACAGTATTTTTTCACAGCCTATTTCCATCTGTTTCCCATGGAATTGATAATGTTCTGCACAGCATTTCCTAATCCCATACACAGCGCTGCAACTAAATGCCACTCACAACTCATACCTAACGTGTGCTAAAAAAAAAAAAAAACAACCAAACAAAAACACTTCTCTGGTTTGTTTCTAGCCTAGATATTTTTGGGATGTTTTCTTTTTTTCATATTTGGCATTTGACTCTGTGTGAGATATATTCTCCACTTTCAGCAGTAAAAATACATTCTATTTTTTGTGTTGTGATGGAGAAATAATAGTGTGGGAAGAAAATATATCTGTAACCACAAGCATCATCCACAAAAGCTGGTGAACTACTTTGTATTCAAAATGCACTGCAAAAATTATAGGATTTTTCTAGCTAATGCCGTGATTCCCTGAGGGGTAGCCAAGTCCTGAGTATTTCTGTTCTCCAGTAGTCCCCAGTAAAAGCCTCCAGTGTCTTTCACTGGCTTTTTGGTGAACTAACAGCTTCAGAGTGTGCTTAGCCAGGAGTTATCCAGCAAAAGTGCCTTTAAAGAGAAAACTTGCCTTTTGAGTAAACTTATTTTTTAAGCATCTGTTTCAGTTGGAAATTTTTAATTTGTTGTCAGAAAACTGATTATCATCTCACCCAAATTCCAAAATGTTTTAATTCTGAAAAACAGACATATTTGCAGTCTTGCTTTTGAAGCTTGCTTGCCTCATATTCCAGATCTTGGGCCAATTGACTCGTGGAGAGCCCCACAGCCACAACCCAGTGTACGTGGCCTCTGCAGCGAGGACATGCAGCTCCCATTCAGAGGAGCAGTCCCCAGGACGTTTCACCAGACGAAGGTGCTGTCAGACCTTGTAGACTTTAGCACATCTTTTCAGAAGGAACACTGGGGCTTACGGAAATATTTGCAGATTTTTCTGGGCGCTGGTACAGAGTGCAGCAGTGCGAAGCTGTCGGCAGCTGTCCGGTTGTCGAATCAAGTCCTGTGCAATTTCTGAAACCATTTCAGGTAATCTCATAACCTCACTACTCTAAGGATTAAAGCCCTCTTTTAATTTCCAGCCTATATTTGTTCCTGGCCAGTTTGCATTCATTTGTTCTTGGAAAGATGATTTGCTTGTGCGGTACCACGCACCATACGGCCGCATCCTTGCAGCTTGTGCAGGTTCCCGGATCACACTGTTCACCTTACACTGTACTCAGACTGCCAGAACTGCCCTTTAGGGAGTTGTTTTTACTGTCCATGGTATGGCGCATATATATATATGTATGTATATGTATGTAAATATACATACACATGTGAATAACTCAACCTCACTGTACCCAGGTCCTTCTGGCAGGGCTCTCCACCGTCCCCCACGGGGCACTGTTCACCTCCTGTGCATGGCTTTTCCTTAAAGTCAGCATCACTGATGATCCTGAGCGTAGTTATACAGTAAGGTATTTTTTGCCTTCCTATCATCACTTTCATTTATCTCGTTCCCTGGGAACCAGAGGAGCAGCTCTTTAAATCAAGGACATACTTATCACTAACAAGAACTGCAGCTAAAGCTGAGCCACCCACCACTATTTTTAGCTCTTTTAGCTTGCTCAGTGCTCTTCTTTCTCCACCCTCTTTATGAAGCAAATGTGGCTACTTATTCTCTTAGAAGGGAGATCTACAAATAAAAGTGAACACAGTTATTAACTTAGGCCCTATGCTATTTGCACACCTAGGCATGACGTTTACAGAGTGGAGCTGACTCTCTACTCCAAGGAGATGAGATAGCGCTCAAGTCAACATTGACAGTGGCAAAAGCTGGTACGGACACTGCTATCTCTATCTCATTTTATGATTAAAAAAAAATATGCATAGGGCCTTCATGCTGCAGCTTTCTGAATGTGTTTACTCTGCAAAAGATATAGGCCATCAAATTCCAAAAATAGTTGCAAGAGAAGCCCATATCTCCAGTTGCAGCTCTGTACTGTTATTGTTTCTTCAGCACCAGGATTAACAATCTTGCCTTGAATGCCAGTTTCAGAAATGATGGAAAAAAATAGAAGGCGCAGCTCCCATAAAAGTGTTGAGAGCATGGCAGGCTCAAGCACGATAGGCATGAGGGATTTCTTGACAGGACAGACATAAACAAGCAAAGACGTTTACTTAGGTGTGAAAAAAAGTTAGAAGGAATACTTTAGAAAAACATCGTCGTCCAATATTGTGGATAATAACTTTAATACACATGGATAAAAAAGATTATGAATAAATAATGGAATTTTCAGAGGACAGTACAGTGAAACAGAGGCATTAGTAGATCCACTAGACAATATGGGAAGGTCCATGAAAAGCTGTTGAGCATTCAGCGCAATCTTCTTTCAAAACCATGAAAGCTTTAGTCTTCTGCCGTGTCCTGGCTTCTTGGCTAACCTTCCAACTAACTGACTGCACTGTTGAGAGATTTTTCCTGAAAGTCAAGGAAAAACTTTATTCTGAATTTAATCCAACTCAGTGTGTATGCCACTGTGGCACACAAATCCTCACCCTCGACAGTCCCTGTCTGGGTAAATTGCTTAACTACTCCCATGGCAAAGCATTGTTTTCTTTATAACTAGTTCAAGTTTCCCTTCTTGCAGCTTGTGTCCACTGCCTCTTTACCTTTCACAGTGCACATCTGACAAGAGTCTGGCTCTGTCTTCTCCATAACTACCCTCTGGGTAATTGAAGACAGTAATTAAATCCCTCCTTCACCTTCTCTTCTGCTGTCCTGTTGCATGGGGTTATTCCATCCCAGGTGTAAAACTGCATTTCTCCTCGCTGAATTTTGAAGACTTCACACCACCGAGCACTGCCCTGTGACCCTGGCATTTCACCCATATCCAGCCACCCCTCCAGCCCATATCTCAGCAGCTTGGCTTATAAGCCTGCTATGAGATTGTGCCAAAAGCCTTGCTAACCTCACAGGTGGTGACAATCCGCTGCTCTCCTCTCATCCACAGAATCTTTTCACCGTAGGAGGCAATCATATTGGCCAGTTATGATTTGTCTTCATAAATCTGTGCTGGATGTGCCCAAAGACTGTTTTGTACTGCTTCTGCCTAGAAATGGTTTCTAGGAGACTGGCAGACAGGGGACAAATGTTTCTGTATAATTCATCAGTCCCCATAAATTTTGCACCTTCTTCATAGCCTGTTGTGTTGCAGCCATGTTGTTGACTCCAATGGCATGTGAACTTTCTTTACCTTTGCTACGCTGACCGATGGGCTTCTGTTCCTGGGATCTTCATTTTGTTCTTCTATTTTGAGCCTACTTCATCTAGTTTTTGCCAACTTTGCAGACAATACTAAGCTCTTTTGGATACTTGGATACTGCACCAATGGCAAGGAACCCCAGAAGGACCTCCCCAAACCCAATGTGAGGGAAAAAAGTGGCAAATGAGCTCCAGCAGAGATCAATGTAGGGGGGTACATCTCAGGAAAAATAATTGAAACCATATCTTTCTATTTGTAAGTTACAAAATCATTTTCAATATATCCTCTTGAACCGGGTATATTACCACAATGAAAGAAATGTTTCACCTGTTTACCTACCATTGTCTTTGGCTCTTCTTTGGCACCACACTGGTATGTACAACTTTGCCCATCCCAGGAGGAGTGAACATCCCATTTGCTTTCAGACTGGCAGCCCCGTCACCTTCTGATCCAGTGCTGTCTATTGCTCATGTGAAGAATTCCTTTAAACTACATCACTGTCCTCTTTTCCATGCTGTGCACAAACTCTGGGGCTGGCAACCTCTTTCAAAAGCCACTTAATCCAGTGAAGTATTTGGGGGTTTTAGTGGATTGTTGGTTTTTTTTTTTTTAATGCTGAAATTTTCATTGGTTTGCATTGTTGCCATTCCATGTCCTTCTGTGGACTCCAAATTAGAGCTTGCTATGCCTTTCATCAGTCAGGTCTGTTTTACCAGAGTGTGTCTGGGTGGTGTGTTAGTATGCGTGTTGTCCAGGCAATGACTGTCATTCATTATACTTAGTCTAGAATGGGTGAATATATGGATTTCTTTGCAAAAGTACTTTTTGGGGGTGGAGGGACTTTTCAGGGCAACCTCAGAAATGATACAAAAAATGGTCGCAGTTATTCTTCCATCTGTCAGTTACGTTCTTACATGCAGTTGTAATTTGCAAAGTAAAATTCACCATTGATTTAATATGTCTGATTCTTGTGGAAGTTAATAACATTTGCTTATATTTCTTCAGCAGAAATTTATTAAATAAGATTTTCAGCCTAATTAAACCATTTCAGGATTTCAACTTCCTGTCACCCAAAGATAAGTCTGAAGTGTAAAATGAGGTAATAGCCATAGAAATACAGAATATATTTATAGAGGTTTTTATAACTTCTGTATTTTTATAATTTCAATTCTATTTTCTTTTATGATATACTTTAAAGGGGGGAAAAAAGTGTTAGCAACAGTTACTGAGAATTGGGAACCTGATACCTTTAATAAAATCCTAAATTACAAGTTGTAAATGTATTACATACGGTAAAGAGTACATTTAGGCCATGGTCATTCAAATGTCATAAAACCAAGATGTTCCCAGAGAACACAAACTTTGAACATTATACTAGTTTATTAGAGATAAAAACTTAATCTCCAGAAAACAGATCTCAGAAAAAACTTAGGCTTTTCAGAAAGGTCTTACATTTTCCTGAACATAAGCATGCATTGTTTAGAAGGCAAAGAGGGATGTACGTCCTAGCAAAGGCAAGAATGATGATGCAGTGTGGGATTTACTTTGTCTTCCTGAAAAAAACCCGTCAGTATGAGCCTGCAAGAAGAGAATACTTCGGTTAAGCAATGACATCTTTAATTTAAAAAATAATATATATCCAGAATTTGTTGTTGGAAAAGACTGGTTACCTCTTTCAATACTGTTTTTACAAACATGTTCTTCAGTGGCAGAGCTTATTTACAGTCCTATTCCTTCTCCCTGCTTCATCTCTTAGTGCCCATTCCTGCCTCCATTTGTGTGTCACTGACATATTGCCAGTGCAGAGATTTGTAGACCTATAAAAAGACCTGAACTGAAAAGAAAAAAAGTTGTTATTTTTTCACGTTGGGTTATCATCTCAGTGATCCAGTTCCAGCGTGACCTCACGAACACTTATACCAGTAAAGGGGTCATGAACTCTGTCATACAGCTGGAGTGGCTGGAAACGTAGGGATTTTCTTAAATGTGTTGTAAACAAACACAGTCTTTGTATTTGTTTCTCATCTCAGTCATGTTCCAGTTCTTATTATTTGTAATAAACTTCGATTGTTCTCTACATGCTCAAAAAAACAAGACTGTTCTGAGATGTATACTTGCCAGTATTCTATATTTTTATATAAAACTTCCTATATTATCTTTCCGATACCTGTGCTGTGTACATCACAGCACGGTAAGAGCACGGCTCTGTGCATAGTAAGTCTTTCTGGTATAAACTATTGAAAAGAGCTGGAGAAGATGTAATTAGGTAACTGGCGATGTCAAGGGATTTTTAATTTCTAGCTTTGAAGACCAAGATCACCACACCAAAGGGTCTTAGGAGTTAGAGGCAATGATGTATTTAAAGACTGAAAACAAAGAATGTTTTGAGAGCTTGATATCTTCTCAGCATCAGCATGGGCTGGAGAGACAAGCGATGAAGCACTTCCTAAGGAGTTAGATGTAATTGCCTCTAATAATAATACTAATGAAATACTACTTTGCTCTTCATGGTAATGGAGAAAAAAAAGGGTTAAGGGGGGATGAGAGGTGCAGTGAGGTGCCCAGAGCTGGATTGCACTGAACTGGGAGCTGAACGAGGCTTTTCCTGGTAAATAGTTATGATGGGTCTTTTTACTGGGAGAAAGCACTGGATGCTTGTGGAAAGGTTCCTCTGCTGCGCAAAAAAAAATGCCACCAAGATGATTGCTACCCTTCCTGGGTTTTTGAATGAAAGAGTCCTGGTGTGAACGGGAGAGTGATCACACCCGGTCGGAGCAGCCCTCCCGSCTGAGACAGCCAGTCTGGGACACCCCAGGAAGGGTGCATAGCAAATGAGCATTACCCCAACCTCCAGTAACCTGTGCCATGAAGGTGTCTGAGGCCAAAGATGTGTTGATACATTAAGTAACCTCCAGTAGGTTCTTCTTCCATGAGGATGGAGTCAGTTTTTGAGGCAAATGCTGCTTTTAATATCAGCAATGTTTGATGTTGCACTGTTCAGTGAAGTGGAGTTTGAAGCGGTGCCTCCTTTGCTGTGGGTTGATGTCCACCTTGCTCTGGGCTAAGCTCTGTTCTCCATTTGCTCCAGATGAGCTTGGAGCCACCTCCTGAACCAGCTCACCCAGAGATTTAGGTGGAGGGATGAAGCTGTGAGCTCCAGACTGGATGGGACATGAGCTGTGCCTCGATGTGCCAGGCTTAGCACCAGAAACGTTGACTGGGGGGAAGAAATGGTTTGTTCACCTAATRGAGTTTCTCTGGAATATCAGCAGGAATTTTGAGACTGCTTTTAATGGAGCTTTTGCTGAGTCCTGGCTTGAACGTGAAGGAACCTGCATTCTGCCCAAACTGCATTATTTTCCCCAAAGAAAGAGTTTTTGGATGGAAGCCCAAGTGATTCCCCATTCAAGCACCAGGCAGGTCAGGTTGCACTGTTCACAGGAAGGGAAAGAGGTTATTCCTGGCACACACAAAGAAGTAGTGAGATTTATTGCAGATTCAGCGTTCATATGACGGTTTGTCTTTGACTTGGATCAATTCCTTGAATACATTTCCTGATGTTCTCGGTTTAAAGTATTTCTTTGGTTTGTGATATTTACTTGCCTTACCTGCATCTGTGTATTTCTAAGCCAATGAGGGTACCAGAGGAGGGGATAAGGCAAATCAGAGATCCCAGAAACACGAGCTGTGGTGAAAGAATGGAAGACATGTGGCTGGAAAAGAGAAGGTGGCAGGAGGGATGATGGCAGCGTGCACTGTGCTATGGAAATGGAGAGGCAGCTCTGTCTTCCCAGTCCGTGGGCTCAGATGCAGCAAGGAGATGCAAGTGAGCTGGTAGCAACCTCTTACCAATGGCCGGGACAGATGAACACAGCAGCAGGTTCCTGAGGGACATCGTGAATGCCTTCCTTATGGGGAAAGGCCAGGGGAGACGAGCATCCATCAGGGACAGGTAGGGTCAAGCTGGTCCAGCCCTGGGGCAAGTGGGTGCCTCCAACCCACGCTGATCCCCCCCAGCCCCCAGAGACAGTGAGCTGCCCGTCTATTAGTTCTGCACGGAGCACGGAAATTGGGCTCATGACTCATATAGGAGCTGAGGGAGTCTGATCCCTCTCCAGGAAAAGACCTATATTTGTAACCGCTGGTAAAACTTCCAAACGTGAGACAAGGAAAAAAATAGAGGAAATAATAACTTTATTTATTTCTTTATTTATATCTTCCATAAATAACAAAAATAATTGAAACAGACCATTGTAATTTGTAAAATTCTTCAGGGATGTCTCCTAAGGCAAATATAATATACAACTGAAATATCCCTCCATACAGATGCTAAAGATACACTTATTACCTCTAGTTATTTCCCACTCAGTTAATTCAGGATCCTCTTTTTTTTTTTCTCCCATGTGAATTAATTCTCTGACTTCCAGGGATGCCTGTGCAAATGATCCTGATCAAAATCACAATCTGTTCGCTTAGCCAGGACACATCTCCTGAGCCTGCGAGATTCGTGTCTCAAACTTCACATCTCAGATTCTATTTTTATCCTTTTTTTTTTAAGGAAGCATCGCTCGTCTATTTCATTTATTCATGAAGTGGCATTTTCTCCTGGCCTACAGTGCCACAGTTAGTTTCTGTCATGTCAGTTAGCACACACCTCTTTAAAACACTGAATGCTTTGAGCTGGTCAGAAAATGATCTCTCATTATCTTCTGTTAATGGATTCAAGGRTTTGGACAGGATGCAGCATCTTTTATTAGCCCAGCTAACGGTCGAAGCAAGAAGTAGTTGTGCAAGCCCTCTTCAGCTTGGCAGCGCAAGCAGCAAACCTCTTCCAGCCGTCACCCCTTGTTTGTGGTGACAGCAATGTGCTGGTTATCATCCCCTCGCTTCGTCTCCAGCGCACCCTTTTACTGCCCCGTTGTCCCGTTTGGGGTTTTCCCCAGTTTGTGCGGCTCGTGCCGGTGCCCCCGGGCTCGGGGGGCTGCTGGGGCTGCCCCGGCCGTGCGGGTGCCCCTCTGCCAGCCCCGGGGAAGGGGCAGCTATGGTCAGCCCCTTGCACAGTGCAGCATCCCGCCCGCCCAGCCCTCTCCCAGGCAGGCTGTGAGCATCCCCGGGGCAACCGTGTCTGGAGAGACAGACAGTCTCAGCCAACTGAACGTGGAATAATCAAAGTTATCCTGTGATAGCAGATAAGAGAATGCTAATCCAGTGCTCCTCTTGGCTTTCTGTGCTTTAATGCAAGCAGAATACACTTGTAGGACACAGTATGTTTTACAAAGTAAATTCAGTACTTCACAAAATAAAAATGCAAACCACTATGTGTAGTGTTACCATAACAGTAAGTCTATTTTCCTGAGAAAGGTGGTTCCAGTATAAATGTGTCTGATGGAAGGTTTTTATGAATGAGCGATAATTCATCAGGACATGCCAACACAGTGTTTCTGACATATTCATGCATCCTAACTAATCTATAGGCTCTGAAAATTAGGCGTTGCCTGGAGCTGCACAAGGTTCTCCGCTTACCCTTTATAAGCCACACCAATAGGTGAAGTACTGTATTTTGGATATTTTGCCCACATCAAGATTTATTCATGTTCTTTTGCAATTCCACAAAAGCAATGCCCATGAATTTCGGGTGTGTTACATCAGAGGTCTTCTGTACAGCACCTAGGTTTCCAAATTATTGAAAGAACGCTGAAGCCAATTGATTCAGACTCGTATCAGAAAATCCATCACTGCTTCAGCCAGGCTTCCTCTGTCAGCACTGGGCACTTCGTTTTCCATCCATGGATGTCCTATTATCTAAAAAATACTGTGTTTTATGTCACCCTTGCCTAGGAAACATTTCCAGTAGCAACCTATTAACAGGACAGAGGGAGAAGCATGAAGGCACTATAGCGAGCCCAGGGCGGTCAAAGGGTACTGTGGTAAGTCCCCAGCACAAATGAGCGGTGGGGTGGGACCAGTGCCCCCGTCTTCCCCCAAAGTGTCATCAGTCATAGGAGCAAGTCAACTTCAACAGAATATACTTCCCAGAAAAAGTACATCTCAGACCGAACACCAGGCTTGTGCTACATCAGAAGAGCTGTGGGATCCTTAAAATCCAATTGAAGTTTTAAGATAGTTACCAAAAGACTGACAGAGATTAATTAAATAAATACAAGTTTAATAAATTATTTTGTCCTRTAATAAAGGTGATTATGCCAGTTACTGCAACCGTACACCTAAATCTGAGGTATTTTTTCCACAGTTGTCTTCAGTTTTAATAAGGTCTTGGAAATTGAGTTAAGCTATGCAGTTCAGTAGTTTTATTAATTCAGTTAAGTTATTCAAATTATATTTTACTTTATGAATTATTGTAGGGACAAATAATTGATCTAGGTCCTTATTTTCAGTTTGAAGCTTAGAAACAGATGAGCAGTAAATATTTCAGTTAAGTTAAGGTACTTTACTTAAGTAGTGAAGAGAGCTTGCAGCCGTAAGTACCAAATCTTTGAAATCATAAAACACCTCACACAAAGACCCTTAAAAAGCTTCTTTGTTACTTCTACCTTATTCTTGTTTTTCCTAAACAGGTGGAAATTACCCAAAATCAATAACAAGGTCAGGAAGAAGACCAACTCAAACTTGGGTCTTAATTTCAGGGCCAATTTGCCTTGAATCCCAGTAATCCGTTATTTGAGTTTTAGCAGATCTGACAGCTAATTAATTATAAAGGAAGATTGGAGAGTGGACAGCAGCAGTGGCACAAGAGGATTCATCTTTTCTGTCAACTTACTAATATGTATCCGTTCTCTTGGCACAGAAAAGAATACTTCTAGTAAATCTTTGTCCATCTTCCATCTCTAGAAAGGAAATCAGACATGACAGTAACAATTGCCTCTGTATTCACTGGGAAATGCACTCTTAAAACCAAGACATGGAAATATATTAGCACTTCAGTGTCACATATTTCTTTCCAGCTCYGTGGTTCACGTTGTATGAAAAATGTATATATAATTTTCCGAGAAAATATGTAACTGGACAGTGCATAAATGGGCAGGACATATGCACACCGTAAGGACAGAGGAGGAAAGAGAGGTGTCCCGCTTCCAAAAGCTGCTTAGGTCAGTAAGCCACAGAATTAGCAGCATATAAATCTATGTGGTTTACATACATTATAAAGAAGTACTGTGCATTGGGACAGGGCTGTTAGCAGCAACATGGCAATCGCTAGAGCTATCRAAGCAGAATATTAACGTGGTGGCTGATCATATAACATACTTTAGCTCTCTAAGAAAATCCTGTAGGTATTTTCAGGCTCCGGAAAGCTGAATGTACGGAATATTTCACAGGCATTGTCATGCCCGCTGCAGTCTTTAGCTTCTCATCTGTTTAGTTTCACTCTTGATGGTGGCATGATTTACTGACCTCTTCCTGAGCAAGAAGAGAGCACAGCACTCAGAGGAATAGCACCGTGGTTTTCCACAAAAGGTGGGTCTGACTATTATCTGACTTCAACAATTTCTGGTAAAATTCTGAAAAGTGTCTCACACACTTTTCTTAAACTTTATTAAGGACAAATGAGAATGCTGAGATTTCTTCTCCTCATCTACCAAAAGGATATATGGAATGCCGAGTCGTAAAAAAGCGCTGCAAAAGCTCAACCAAGTGAGAATTAAAAATAAAGGAACCAGGTACTTCCAAAGGTATGTGTCCCTACTGTTAAATGCTCAGTGGCAATGAGAACCATTTTCTGGACTTGTTGCCCAGACTCTTAGCCTGTTCACTTTGTTTGTATGCATTCCTGAAAGAGGGGGGGAGGAAAGGAAAGCATCCTCAGCGGTGTAAGTTTGGGACAAAGAATTATCTTGCCTAGAACAGTACATTATCTTCCCTAAGGCTTTTATGTGACTTCATTAGTGCCCACAAAACATCCCTGTGTCATTTCACATTCCCTGTATTGCTCTTTTTCCTTTCATCATATCCCATATAAATTTTCCTTCCAATCTTTTAATATTTTAGCTAAATAGAAGAGCCTAGGAAGCATGTAACTATCTTCATTCATAATTCAGATGTTCTAACTGCTGGCAGGAAGAACAGAGGYTCCACTCACTCTTTTTAGCCGAACTAACTACTGCCCTTTACCACCCCTATTGAAATCAAGCGGCAGAAGCACCTCTGCAAAGCAGGCGTGTGGTTGCACTGTCAATACCCGCAGCCTCCGGAGGTCAGGGTATGCTGGTTTGTCAGATTACTTACCCCATTAGCACAGAGAAGATTACTTCCACTTCTTACTGCTGCTTCTGCATCCTCACTCGCAGACAACAGTGAGAGATTGCAAAAGAGTGAGATGAGCTACTGCAGCAATGAGGAAAGGAAGCAGCAGCACCAAAGTCAGCATCACGGGAAAATCCTTCTGTGAGATGAAGACACAGTGATTACTGATTCAGCAAACACCAAAGCAGACGCTACTGACCATGGGCATAGGCCAGTCTAGGCAGCATTACCTATATAATTTCAAAAATATTGTGTAGGTGTAAGGCACTTTCCTTTCCCTCTGTTTTGTGTTAACACGAGCAGTGCTAAAATGCATTGCCTAGGTCTGACATGATCGTTTTAAAAAATGTGACGGGAGAAGGTTCTGAGAATCATGAGAACAGCAACAGAAAAAGAAAGAAAAATAGACCTGACATGAAAGACTGCCTAGGAAGTCAACATTTTACTTACCAAAGAAAAGGTGAAGGGCTATCTTAATCACAATTTCCAACTTTTAACAACAAACGGAACCTAACTTTGACAGAGGATTCTCCAACCTACTTAATAAAGGGCAAAAAATATCCAGATGGGAAATGAAACTAAATAAATCCTTGTTAAGACTAGTTTGGAGTTTGCAAGATAAAGGCCATTTGCTTGCTTGTATATTAAAATAATGGGGAATAATGTATAAAGAATTGTGATAAGACATCCATTACTGGAATTCTTAAAACCAAATGTGATTCTTTGTTTTTTAAAGGAAGTGCTCATCTTGAAGCAGAACCATGTTCAGAGAAGTCCTACAGTCATAACTACATGGGAGATAATGGTTCRTGATCAAAATGGTCAAAACAGCCCTTTAATATATGACTCTGATGGTCTCAGCTACACGGTGGCCACACTGGGATATGCTAAACTAGCTGAAATCCTCAGATCCTGGATGTGGCACCAAGATACTTTTAATAGGTCTACACAGATAACTAGAATTTGAGGAACCCAAACAATGTTTGTCATATTAGCTGCCAAAAGATCTAATATATAAGGCCTTAGAGAAGCCAGCAGGTCCTGAGCTGTGGTGTCCAGAGAACTGGTCAGTCCCCTCACGCTGGGTCCCCTTCTCTTTTCCATCTCAGAAACTGCCCTCAAGATCCACAGAATTGCACAGAACTGTTTTCTGTGCAGGTCATTGCTGTAGGTGCCAGAGGAGGTTGTGTGATGGCAAACAAGAGATGTGTCCCATGATACATGCTCTTTTCTGATGGAAATTTGAGAACTTTTGCTAGGCTATTGTAATATCTCTCCACCAGCCACTATAAATTCTAATAATAGCCTGCAAATACCAGATAGGTTTCATTTAAATATATCAGCAATGGTTCTTAAGGACTCTGATAGGAACTTGGCAATACAAAATAAACCAGTATTTGATCTGCTTGACAATGTATTGGAAATCTTCAGTTGATCTTAATTCATCACTGCTGTAAAGTACAGTATTTGTTACCTCTACGGATTGCTCCATGGAAATATCAAGTTCAGTTTCTATGACAACAAGAGTCATAAATGCCAAAATTCTTCCTGTTCACTTTCTTTTTTCAGCTTGAGGATGAGTCATTTTTTTCCATTCTTTTAAATTAACCTTTTCCTTTCCCCTGGAAATTAATGATCCAGACAGTACATGCCTTCCCTTCTGTATTCACAATGTCCAGTTGTTTCACCGCGGCTAAAGTGTGCCTGGAGAATTTGAAAAAACTCATATCCTTTTCCCCAGGAAATACTCAGATTCTGGAAATGTGATGAAAGGTGGCAAAAGAAAGCCCAAGGGTAACCTTACAGAAGCAGGGCTCTTCCAACAGCCACATCCCAGTTGGGACTGCGTGGTGGCAAGGCTGGAGCACGTGAGGGTGGCACTGATGGCTGAGGGCATCCCGTCTGTCCCGGTGCAGAGGCAGCATCCAAGGCTTGCACGGGTGGAGCTCCTGCTTCTGCATGCTCACAGCTCAGGTACATTGATAGACAGCATGGACATGATGGCAGGAGCTGCCCAGAGTTTTGCAGAAAAACATCAAATCATCACCTTTATCAGAAAACAAAAACTCAGGACATATTTTTTGCAGYTTCTTGTCAGAGTATTGGGGTCAATAGCGCTTTCAAGATCCACAGTTCCAGAACAGCAGCACTATGCTGGTGGACTTAAGTTGTCTGGCAAGGAACCAGGAGTCCAGAGGGCCAGAAATACATGGAAAAAATCCTTTATGAACAGWTTTTTTCCTGTGGTATAGCAGAAATTAAATGCTATAGACAATCTCAAAAGATCTGTAGTTTCAGTGAGCCAAGGTATCCCACTCCTGGTTTAGAGTCCAGACGGCCTGCTTGGGCAAGCTGGAGCATGTGTCACGTAGGAAACTTCATACATCAGCATTTCCAGAACATTATATTTGAACTTCTGGTTCACAGCATATTTTGGGAAACAACTCTATGCAGTCAAATATGCTTGCTCTATTATTGCTCTTTTCTAGACATTTGCCTTTGGCTACCCTTTAAGAGAGAACACGGGGGAGACGTACCCTTGTTCTGAGCTGATATGGTCATTCTTATGCTACCAGGTAAATGATGCTTGGTTTGATTTGATCCAACATTTTCAAAACAAGAATCAATTTCTCATGAATGCCAAATCCTGTCTTCGAGCATCACCAGTGACAAGTGGGGCTGCATGCTCCACTCCACGGGCCAAATGGACAGGAAGGCTCACCATCCACATCCAATGGTCATAGCACTGAAAAGATATCTGCCGCTGGCCAAGGTGATCATYGTTCTGAGCTGCAGTGAAAGTGGCTCCTCCTTATGTCAATTAAAGCTGCAGTGGCTACAGGACAGAGGTGGGGAGGGGATGGAGAGCCACCCCAGAGCCATAGACAGGGTGAGTCTATGGCTTCCTGGGGAAGGACATTGTCATACAGGAGCTGTGACCAGTCATGGAGAAAAACATGCATCCACAGTCCATTAAGGGTCCCTTTCCATGCCATTGGCATTTCTTGTGAAAGTCTGCGTGGCTCCAAAGGGGCCACGGGAGGTGTGAGCACATGGACATGGATTAGGTGGATCAAGGTTAGCGTGGGCACAGTCCAGTCCGTGCTTCGCCCTTTGCTTTCCGGAGGTGTCCTGTGCTGCTCCCAGCCCCCAGAACATCCCCACCACATCCTTCCCTCCCGCCTTCTTCTGCGCTCCTGGGGAAGCTCGTTGGTGCTGGAACAGCAAAACCCATTTCCATCTTAATTATACAAAAAGGCTATGCAAAGTACTGCAGCCACATAGTTTATAAGAATACACAGGACATATATCACATAAGGGGTAGCAGAACAGGGTCCCTTATTGCTTCTGCAGGTTGTAAATTGTAGAAATCGTTTTACAATTCCTCTTGTATGTCATTTTTTTACTCTCTTCTCTACAGTCCTCTCTCATTGCAGTTCTTCTCTGTGTGCTACAAAGACATTCTGAGTATAACTGTAATATTTCCCTGACTTTGAACAGAATACATCGAGATGGGAGCTCATGAAAATGACTCCCTTTATAAGAGAGTTCTGCAATGCAAATGGACCTTGACATGGCGCTAGCTCCTTTTTCCTCCAGAAAGGAGACGTACTTTTAACAAGACCCATTATCCGGATGCTACGTATGGTGGAAGGACTCAYGACGTTCAGTGCTCCTGACTGAAGTAGGACGATGCTGTGGCTCGTAACACAGCACTTCCATTGCACAGGGATTTTTTTCTTCTTTTGCATCTGTTTTAGACTTAACAAGTTGGCCAGAGAGGCATTACTGCCCTAACTGTGCTTCCATCAGAACAAAGCAGGTTTTAAGCTGACTTTTGTGGGAGAATCAGGCCATTGCTGGGTACAAATGAAAATACTCTCCACTCTGTCATTTCTTCATGGCAGCCTCTGTACTATAAATCTGTAGGTAATAAAGGCAGCTGGTTGCACACCTAGCTATGCAAAGCACTGCATATCATGCCATGCTGATGTTCTGCCTGTGTACGTAAATCTGTAGAGAATTTTTCAGGCCCATGTGGCAGTTTACAGAGGATGGCATCATCACCAGACGTATATGCAACCAGGCAGAGTTGAGGAGCTCGTGCGACATCATTAACTTTGGTATTTGTTGGCTCCTGAGCTTGAATACACAATATGAATATTCATTCAGGAAGAGCTCTCTGGGTAAGGCCAATATATTAGCTGTCAAAAGGCAGTATGAATCAAACTTTAAAGAGGTTATACAGGAGTGGTATTCAATGGAAGAAGTAAAATGCAGAATATAATTARATCCCTTCTAAAAAAACATCTGTAACTTAAGTAAGGCTTCTTTCATAGGAAGCTCGAACACAAAGATGTTCATGTCAGTCTCTGTTGTAGTGGTACCAGAAGCACCCCCACCGACCTGTAAAGGCCGCTGCAGCGTAGCCGCCCCATCGCTCATCCCGTTTTCGGCGCACTGAGCAGCGCGGGCACCTCTGAAAGCGCTGACCGAGCAGCAGGGTGCTCTGCGTACCAAACCCCACAGCACACGCGTATGCAGAGTCATCATCACCTTGAAATGTCTCTCGGGCCGTAGCAAGTGGGGCGTGGGGCGGTGAATTGATCCTGGTACTCGTTTTCTCCTCTGAAGTTTTTTTATTGTGCCATTTCATTTTCAGCTTTTAGCTGACTATTCCTTCCCAGCGCTTGCCATGGAAATATTTCCTCCCTTCCTGAYCTGTTACCTGCATCAGCGTCCTCTGGGCCACAGGATCATGAGCGCAATGGAGAGAAACATTTTCACTGTTTTGTTTCTTAACTGAAAATATAAGATGCTTGATTTTTTGCCAGTAGTTCTATTGTTAGATGTGGAAACTCAGAAAAAAATGTTGATACCGTTTATATTGCGATTTACATCTTTACGTTTTCTTTGCACTATTAYGGTCCACTGAAGGCACTTAATTTGAAGCCTAACAACTGTGTTTTTAAAAATGTCTTATTTCCTCACTGCATTGAACATCCCAAGTAGACGTGTTTGGGAATTACTGCATGAAGCTAAGTTCAGCCAAAACACGGCAAGCCTTTGAATCCAACTTATTTTGTTCTAAAAATTTCGTCTGGTAATCTTTCACTGTACAACAGCTCCACCATGGTTTACCCCTAATGTGCTCTGTGTTTCCATGAGGAAATCTGGGMTGGAAGCAGAAGGTTTTCAAGGCAATGGCAGGGAGATGTGAGAACTTCTTGTCATGGTAGGGAAAAGTCTAGTTTTTGAGAGGGACTGATCAGCTAATGACAGCAATTATACAACGTGAAGGCCTCAATACCTGAGGACTGGATTTAAGGTCCTCATTTTGACGCTCTGAAACAGGTTTGTCCACCTAAAAAAGTCCAGTACATAGGAATTGTTTTTACATTTTAGGGTTTTAGTTCAATTTGAGCTGAAACATGAAATGGCTTTTTTCCCCACACACAAATTAAATCAGCTCCAGTTTACATTTATGTTTTCACTAAAACTTCTGCTTCTTCCAAAGTCTGGTACATAATGCCTTCTCATGAAAATCCTCATCTAGCATCAACTAAAACTCTTATCCACTATCTTTATGCTCGTGAAACATTCCTTTTTTGAATACCTCCAGTAAGTGATGCTAGACTTCACCATCTGGTAAGATTTTTATCCCATTGTATTTCTTTTTCGTATCTGAAGACTATAATTTGTTTATATTGCTTTGCAGTTCCACTTCTCAGTATTATTTGCCAGCCATTAACATATCTTTGCTTCCTAATTTTGATAGTTTGTCACTAATTTACAATATCAATGATCTATGTAGTCTAAATCCACAATCAGCTTTATTCAGAACAACACTTTAGTCTCTCTTTTTAGGCTAATAGAAACAAGAGGTGAGCACACAGGCAGGGAAACGATGTGTTCACATTTATTCTGATTCTTCACCACTCTGGTTACCAACAGCCCAACCTCGTAAGTGGCCTTTTCCTGAAATGCAGCTCAGGCAGAAAGTTTCTCTGCAAGTCTGACATGCCAGGAATTGAGCAGCCCTTTTCTTCATCCACTCCTTTAAAATGAACGTCTAGTTCTCATTTTGTATCTTTGCAGAATCCCACTTTCTTGAAGATAAAGTTCACATAATCCTTCCAAACCCACTCCTGTTTACCCTCTCTGGCCGTTGCTGTTGCTCACTAAGCCATTGCAATTCCCTGGCCGTGACAAGAACCTCGCTCAGGGCTGCCTAAGGCGTCGTCTCCCATAGCTCCTCTGGAGGCAGGCAGGAAGGGACRAGTTTGCAATCAGGAGAGTTGTCYGCAAAACCGGAATTTCCTCACTCAYATAAAGACTTCTCTGCCAGAATTAGGCTGCRATATATCAGCAGCAACAGCTTCAAATGGCAGGGTAGTGGGATATGCAAGTTAAGCTGCCTTTTACTTGCACAGAAGCAAGTAAAGCCCAGTAAATATAATTTTTGCCGTTGCTAACAAAATGCCTTCGGCTTTGTACTGACCTGACAGTGCCGGGTGTTAGGATTTGTTTGGGCTTGTCTTGTCCTGTGCTGATTTTAGCTTATTTTAGCTGTGACAGTGATTGCGTAACGGCCAGGTGACTGCTACCTAACTTATTTTAGCTTAGCTCTGTAAATGCTGCACATGGCAATGCCTAACAAACCTACACAGTCACCAGTAAAAAACATTGGCTCTTTATACTGACTGCCTGGGAGAGGGTGTTGTGTGCTTTAACTAATAGCTAATGGGTGAAGACAGTCATGCTTTAGCTGGGTCCCAGTGAGGAAAGAGCACGCTAGCCTACTGTCTTATAAAATGTATAAAAATACGCCCAAGCCAGTGTAAGACTGAGGAGGAAGAAACTCCTGGCGGCAAACACGTGCCTCCCAGGGGAGAAAGCTAATGCGTAAATGTCCCTATGGGACAGACATTTTAAAGTGCTCTATTTTCATGAAAATGGCCTTTTCAATTAACCAAAAGGAATTATTAATATTCTTATCTATTATCAAGATCCTATTTCATATCCATCAAGCCAACAACATGAACCATAATTGAAAAAAATAAATGTATGTAATTTCTGGGACTCTTTGTCTGGATCCAGAGGTGCAGCTGAAGGGTGGTCATTATAGTAAAATGAAAGGCAGAGACTAGGTCAGTAAGCCCAGGGTCCGGTCTCTCATACACTCCAAGTAACCTGGTTTTTGGCATAATGCAATGTGAGTATTTCACAGGAAGGATGCTCCACTGTCTGCACAAGGCTACCTCCAAACCTGGTGATACTCTGGTACTATCGGCGTCTRTGCCCAAAGGGCTTCTTTAAGAGATCATGGTGACTTTATTTAGCATAGYAGAAAGAGGGGCACTGTATTTTTTCAGCTTTCTTATTTCAGCTTTTTCAAAACAAGTCACATATTGTACATAGGGATAATTTCAACTCACAATTTCTTATCATTAGTAGAATGCAAAAAGATGAAGATAATGAAAAAAATATGAGTGGAAAAGGAACTGGGTTATGTCTATAGATGATGGCTATAGCCAATAGATGCCAATGGAGATTGATGTGAACAAATATAAAATAAAGTGCAAAGCTGGGAAACGTGTCCAACTGATAACCGCCTATGTTACTGAATAGAAAAAGATCTAATACATGCTTTGGTTTTAGCAATGTTTTCCTCCAGTGGTAGGGGTTGGCAGTGAAGAAACTGTCAGCCAAAATAATATGTTTAAGTTATATTTCAAGGGGCGGATGAGGAGGACCTTCCTCCKCAGTAGTGATGGTCTCAGGGCTGCGGGTAAGGTCTCTGCTGCTGTTTTGGGCATCGGGCTCCCAGCAGGACATGAGGCAGCTGCAAAGAGCCAGGAGGAGCAACAAGAGTCATCAGAGCTCTAAAAGTTAGCATCAATGAGGAAGGAAGGGAAGAATTACAATTATTCAACCAAAAGAAAAGACTGAAGGGAAAGTAATAACTGTCTGTAAGTAAGTAAAAGCCTGATGCAAAGAGAAAGGGAATTTGTGATGCTGGGTGTCATCGTAGAGGAATATGAGGTGTTCCATTACCACAAGGCAGATGCAAGTTACGCATCGTAAAACCCTTCTGGTGATGTGCACAGAGGTTCTAAGGTCCCTGTTGCTGGAAGGATTTGAGGCCAAATTTCAGCAGGTATCTATCAATCAGGAGATGTGGGTACAGCTGAGCACGTTTTGGGACAGCAGAGGAGACAGGTCATCCCCTGGGTTTCCTTTCACCCTTATTTTTCTGTGGTGTCAGAAGTCAGAGAGGAAAGGTCCAAGGTAGTATGAGGCATTAAATAATTTTATGAATTGCATCATGGTATCAACTGAATATGTCAGCACATGTCTGGGATTATGGTACCATGAAGTTTATGACTACACACATAAACTGAAGATACATCTTTCCTCAAACATTTTTACAATCTAAGTAAAAACAGTGATGAGGGAACTAGACTGAATTTAATGATATAATCATTTTGTCAGACTTTATACAAGCTATATTTCTCAGTCCTTAAAACAAGGTTATATCTCTTTAAGTCATAGCTCCCAAACACAACACAGGCCAACATGGGATGACACGTACATTAGTTTGGGGTGTTATTTTCAGTCTCAGAAGGGTTCTGAGCTGCACTTCTAAATTCTGTACAAAAGCAGGGTCTAGCCAAGTGAGAATAAAAAGAAACACTGATGTGTGAAAACAGATGTGACGTGTTTCATTTGAATGCTATTTAAATGAAAAATAATATGCACATACAAATATGGCCACCAAGACAAAAGTAGGTATTAAATTTATGGAGTTTTGCTACATTTACAAATTTCAGTGGAAAGTTGTACCCAGAGCTGTGATGATAATTACCTCTAGCTGCAGACCTTGTCCTCTGCATAAAAGTGCATTGGCATCAAAATTTTAGGCTCTTCACAGTGCAAAACTTCACAGAATAATCCTTCAGGATGCTGCAGGGACTTGACAGTCCTGTCTACTGCCAACATGGGTCCAACACAGCTCTGCTGCTCGCCAGGGCAGGAGAGAAGCCCACGACCTTGCCTTTGCCTCTCCTAGGGCGATGCACCCTCTTCCTGCAGCCACTCCAGCAGCACCTTCTCCCAGTCTGCGTCACRGCACGGAAAGCGGGGCAGCTCCGCGATGAGCTGCAATGTGCTCTTCTGCAATGAGAAGGGGGTCCCAGGCCTTACACAATGCCATTAAGGGCATCCGCAGAAAAACTTCCGCCTAAATATTTGCCAAAAGCAAAACATGTTCACATCTTGGCATACGTAATGAGCTGTAGGGACTTAAAGGTAAAGTGGTTTGGTTTAATTTTTCCTGACAACAGAGAAACAGCAATTGCAAATAGCTGTTCGATGTATTTAAAATTTTTAATGTCACCATTTTAAGATTACTTCTACAAAGCTCCATTAAAATAGGCATGGCTTTTCATATACTGTGCTCTGTCATGACCCAGAGTGGCTGGCCTTGGTTGTGTGCTGGCATATCTCTCTGTAAAATGGCTGATGGAAAAGAACAGAGGCACCAGGGGATCAGTCAGGGTATAATTTCTTAGGTGCAAGGACTTCTGAAACAGTGCACCTTGCTCTCTCTGCCTTTTTCAGCRGTGGGTGGAGCTGGAAGATGCATGCATGTGTGAAAACACTTGCTAATAAAGGKKTTTTTTTTTATTTCCCTTATGCTACCAGTATACTAAGTCCATAAGAAATCTAAAAAAAAGGTATCACAAAATGCCTTGGAAAAAAATGAACCAGGTCTGGCTTTTTGCATGGAGCAATGTAGGTAGGAAACATTGCCAATGGACGTTGAGCCCACAAGCAGATCACAGAGAGCAGGGCTTGGCAGAAGGAATCAGCAGATGTTTGCTGGGCTACGGGGGAATCAGTGGTCTTTACTGCACAGAGCTGCTGACTTTCTTAAGACATATATCAGGTTAAAAGGCAGAGATATAGGTCTATACTGGTAACTTGTTACATTGAAGTAGACAACTTTCAAATATTAAAAAAATCCTGCCTGGATTTTTCTCACTGTTCGCCTGAAGGAAACGCTCTCCAGTCCACAGAAACAGGGAATCGGGGATCTTGGGAGCTATTGGTGTGTGGGCAACCCAGAGACAGGAGATAGAAGGCTGAAGTACCAACAGATGAGGGCTCCTACAACAAGGCAGCTTCCACTAATGGTGAGACCTGAAAAGGAGAAGCAACTCTTCAGAGCCAATAACAAAATTGAATTCCAATGAAACCCAGGAGGAAAGGGCTGGCTTGGCAGTGACAACAGAGAAGGAAAAGGCTGGATATGCACTGATGTTGAAACCTGAACAGAGTCTTATCACAAAAGCACCACCTATCAAACGGCTTCACTCTCAGCATCTCCGCAATCTGTTCAGGGCACCAAATACCCAGGTTAGACACTAAACAAAGGCTGCCTTCAATTCAAGTACTTCGTGGGAATCTCAATACATTAGCATCTGATGTTCTACGTATACACAGGAGATGGATACTTCAGGAAATTTGGCTCAATTGAAGGGGTATTTTTAGTGCATGGATGACCCGGAGAAAAGCATGACAAGACTAACAACGCTATTGACAAAGAGCAGCTGAGTCAGGACAGCACGTACCTCTTCAGTCACATCCTGAGTGCAAGGACAGCAGCAGGGGCAAGCCACGAAAAATACTTAAGTCTGAGATAGGAAATATAAAATGAAAAATACTTCACCCAAAAAAGTGAAATCAGATTTTGCTTTTTACAGGGCACAAGGCCTTGTTCTTCATCTTTTAATGTAGATTGATTCTGGCGAAGAAAAAAGAGTCTGATAGCGTGACACAGTACTTTAAAATTATACATTGCCTCACATGCCCCTCACATGCATGTGCTGTATGCATATGGCACAGGATATATTTAACATGATACTGTTATTTGATGCTTTCAAACATCTGAATTCCRAATCTTGCTGTGCCTGAAGTGTTAATTGCTGCAGCTGAACAGTATTTTCTGTTGATGTGTTGCAGCAGCTAATATGCATGAGAATTTTTACACTGAAGGGAACCACGTGAATTAAAATTTGATTTGTGACTTGTTTGTGAAGTACTTGATGTCTGAGATTTTTTTTTTTTTTTTTTTTTTTTTTTTAAGCCCTGAGTGAGCTCAGGCTGGTGCAGAACAGCCCATCTGTTTAACGACACCACAAGCTTTGCTCTTTCCTGGCTCCTCACCCAGCGAGCCCAGTTCAAAGTGTCTGGCCTGATTAGCCCAACAGCAGCTGTGCTTTTGGCCACTTTTTGAAAGGACGAGAGCACCCAAAGCAAGACCGAACTGACTGTTCATCCCAAATCAYATGCCRATGTGCTAGATRCAAACTTCATCGAGAAACCCTGTCCAAGGACAGCATGTTTATAAAAACACAGGACAGAGTTTTAATAAAAGACCTTTACAATAGAAAGCTGCAGTATGTTTGTTTCCCCAAAAAATTATCTGGAAAAATCAAATATATTTAATGAAAATATTCTAGGAACTTCAAAGAAATGTGGCAGTCATAGTCAGGCATGAACAGGGTTGTTATACTTTTTCTGAGACACTTAACTTACTAGAAAAGGCACTTCAGCATGAAAGTCACTCCATCTCTACTGACGAGCCACAGACAACCTTGAGACAGAAAGTGCTGAGTTTTAGTGCTACCGGCGCAGAAAACCAAATCTGTTGATTTCCRTTCCCAAGGACGGGCTGAGTATGCCAGCAGGAGCGAACAGAGTCCACTGCATCTCAGCAATGAAGCTGCACCTTGAAACTCCCATGCTGATTCTCAATTCCATGAAAAAACACAAGGACAACCTTTCATTTAACACATGAGTAATCCCCATCGGTAGTGAGCTCCATCAAATCTGCTGCCAGTGATCAATGAAGGAGCGTGACAGCCCCAGAAGTAGGGCTGGGAGTGCAGGGCACGAGCCCGGAGCTGGGACCTGGCCCTCGGACACATCCCCTGTCCCCCACCGACTGCCAGGCAAGACCCCTCTCCTTCTGGCCAGCCCTCGTCCTGCTCGGCTTGGCTCGCCGCTTCGCTGCTGTGAGTTGCAGGTGGGTGTGGGAGCTCCCGACCRGTCGTAGAGAACGTGACCTCTGCAGCAAACACAGGCTGCGAGGTATCTTCTGTCCTCTACCTCTGCTTAGGAACGGCATTACGTGTGCAATTTGGGGTTGATTAATAGCTCAGGAAGGAGATCTATGGACCTTGCCAGAAGACTTTCTACCCATCCGTCTGTCATGCCAGGAACCTAAATAAAAAAATTTAGTTTAATACAGTGCTTCTATACCCCTGTTATGCGAAACGCCACATTTACAGAGTTAGAAGCAAAGTGCTGGGTGTCCCACGCATGCTCAGCTGCAGTCTTCAGAGGGGGAGAGGGAAGAGCCGGGGACGGTGGCACAGGGACAGTACATCCCCCACCGCTGTCCATGCAGGATGGGATGTGGCCCATTGCCTGTCACGTCTCCTTGGTCGTAGCTCCTTTGGATAGTGTCCCTCCTCCTCGCATGGCTCTCGGTCCCGCTCCCCGCCAGCCTCATGGCCTCAACCCCAAGCCCAGCGCTGATCCTTGAGACCCCGTGGCCACCCCACACCCAGGCTGCACCACCTCCTGCTTGGCTCTGCTTAAGCAAAGCCTATGGGAGATGATGCTTAGGAGGGGACACGGGAGCTGTGTAAACGACAGCACTGCCCCCAAACTTCTTCCCGCAGTTGTCGGTGTGGGAGCAATAAACCTTCATTATTTCTGCAGTGAGGAAARGGCAGTAATGGAGGCGGCTATTAAAGGAATACCCAGAGCTTTATTCGATGCAGAGTGACACCAACAGGCACATGGAAAATACTAATCCACCATAACAAGAAAAGGTCGTGCTCCACAGACGTTTTATTCTCAATGTCTGGATACCCTTGTTAGCACATTCAGCACACTTGCCCCGTGGTGCATGCTCCTGTGAACAAAAATGCTAGGAGAAACTCAGAATTAATACTTGCAAATTGTATTACATTTTCCCTGCACATAAAGCTGTTTTTTTCCTTCAGTTATAAAGAAATTTGAACAAATAATTTAGAAGAAAAAAAAAAAATCACCATTTTTCGTTCTTTCATTCTTTTAGAAAGGGAAGAGGTTCAGCCAAGCAGCAGCAAGGAAAGGCGGTAATTCAATGCAGGAGCAAATGACCTCCTGAGGGACTCCGAGAGAGCGGAAACAATTCTTTCTCTGCTCTGGAGATACCTCTTTTTTTTCAGTCATTGCACTGAGGCCCTTTTGGGGAAGATATTTGGTGTATCAGAGCCTTCAGTCCTTTGTCCATGAGTGATTTTTTCACTCCCCTACAAAGCTTTTTCAGAAAGAAAACTTCTCTTCCTGTGCTTTTCGGTGCACAGTCTCAGGGGAGTGGTATTGCTCCAGGGATGATATCTGTGTGTGCTCCAAACCCCACAATATGGTGTTTGGTTTTGCCTTATATGCATGTTATAAAGGTGCTATTGAGTGGGGAATTTAGTGCTCTAACTCCATCCTTAGCGTTTTTCCATTTTCTGTGCATATGCAATAATTTGTACTTTAAGAGATGTGCAGTGACCTCTTTTTTTCAGTGCGAGAAATGTTTTCATTAAAAATAAAATAGCGGATACATCAAGACGTTTCCTCTTGTAAAGCCTCATGTTCTGAATATAAAATAGGAATTGCCAATCTCTACAATGTTTTCTTATCATGCTATGCAGCTAAAAGCGAGCGAGCAAGTGAGAGGGAGGTTGGGCTGTTGCATAACACAGATAAAACAAACTTTATAGGCGGCTCTGTAATTTCCATAAATACATAATTAATAGTAGTAATAGTAACAACAACAACAATAATAAAATCTTCGAATCATATTCTTTGTTTCAACATAGTATTGAAACAATTCAAGGAGCAATTCAAGATTTCCAGGAGCCTGTGGTCACAGCAGAGAACATTGCGGCAAAGCCAAGGCTGCCCCGGCTCAGCTTACCTGGGACCCAGCTGCGCCCGTCGCCCTTCTTGCCTCYGCTCCCCGGCTGCCGTCGGGTTCAAAGAGAGATCTGAGGTCTGGCAAGCGTGTTGCTCTCTGCAGGACTAGTGCACTGCCATCGCCAGCACAAACACAGAAATAAGACAATTTATTAAGTAAGAGCCTTTAGTCTGAGCATGCAAGAGGCAGCAAATTCATTCGAAGACGCTAACGTGAAGGAGCTTGCAGATGGTGTTTGCAGGACAGAGGGACTGGGGACTGGGACTTGGCTTGGTGCTTACTTTAAATACATGACGCATTCCACCGAGGCCCAACAGCAATATGTATATGCTTAAAGTGAAATATTTTTTTATAATATATACCGAATCAGGACCTGCATATAATTTAGGAACGAAAAGCTCCATTTTTGTAGCTATTCACTGCGTGCCTTACATTACGTTCCTCTTTAGCTGAAGGTATGTAGTCTCATTTCCACTGTGAATATTTATAACTGTGAATTTAAATGATCTCTTTTTCGGTAAAGAAGCTTAATAGTCTAAGGCTGGTTAAATCATTTGCTGGAAAATATTCACAATGTGAACACAAAATAGGAGCAAAGACTATCAAAACAAATTCATGGAGACATTCAAAAGAGCACATACAGCATACATATCAGTTCATTTGATCAACTATTGTCTCACTGGTGTACTGACTAAAGCAGAACTCAGAAGGCATGAAAATTAGTTATTTCCACCATCTTGAGGAGATGACATTAGTATGCTGACACTAAACTCGTGGCTTTTGTAACTAATATGCCTTGTTGGTTACAAATTGCATTTGAAATATTCTGAAATGTTAGAGTTGGCTGAACTATCAAAAAACAGAATTGTTAATATTTTTACAAATAGAAGCTGTCAGGTTTGTTCAAGATGATTCACAAATTCATACCACTCTTATCTGACAGAACTCAGATCACTGCCAAATAATGGGTATAATAGCTCACAAGTCCCAGAATTTTCCATTAATTTAGGGTAAATAATAATTCAGTTGAAAAGTCATACTGCTAATTACTCCGATTTAAAGAGCATTTCAATTACCTAATTGAAGAACAGAAATAGTGCACTCAATTTAGGTGGTCAGTCACAGTTCAGAAATAATGAATAGTAAATGATTAATACACAGCACAGAAACAGTCATAGTCTGAAAATTATTCCTTTGATTAATCTGGTGGATAGTTGGCAACAATGGACACTTGGAATCAATTAAAGGCGCTGGCTGCAAACTTCACATTGCAATAATGYTCCCATGGAAAGTGCAGTTTTTCACAACGTTTTACCCAAAATGGTTTTGGTCCCCTAGGAAGGTCACACAGATGTTTTATTGCAGGCTTCTTTACCTCAGATCCATGCGTTTGACTTTTTTTCTTTTTTTTTTAATTGATGGGAGGTAAAATATCCCGCATCAGCCAGCTAAACTTTTAGTGGCATTTCCGTATCAATTTATGTTGTGCCAATGCAGGGTGGGTGCCAGGCTGGAGGATGCATCCAGGGGCTGCCAGAGCCGTGATGGGGAGCTGGGGAGAGCCAGGCTGCGCCTGGCGAGGGGGGTCTGAGAAGATGCCCGGCAAGAGGTCTCGTGGAGAAAGGCGAAAGCCAGAAACAGAATCTGAATTATGAGGGAAATAYGGCAACGAGCGGAGCAGTGGGTGCAGAACTTCTCCTGACTCAATGGCTGCGCTTTGGCTTGATCTGGGAAAGGGAAACTCCCCTCTCCTGGGCAAAGAGGCTCATGCTGTTTTTCCTGAGCATTTCATGCCAGCGTGCCTCTGGAATATCGAAATGCACTGCTGGGCTGCAAGAGGGTATTTTGCTTTCTAACAGAGCAGAAACCTGGATTATTATGGCCATATTTTGCCATATGGCATCCTGAACTGGCCTGTGGAAACAGGGCATGGTGCACGGGGGTCTAAATACCTGCTTCCAGTTCAGTTGCTGGGGAGGGAGATTTGTGTCCCCGAGTGGTGGCGTTCGTGTTTGCGTGGTGTGATTTGTGGCATCACCTCTGGACTAGACCACGGAAACTGCTGGAAGCCAAATGTGAGTTCAGGCAGATGGAGCTGCCAGCCCCCGCACTGTCCTGCCCCTTCGCCGGCGGGGGTCACGGTTCGGGGGGGTCTTTTTTGTCCTTTGAGCTTTATGGAAGTCAAAGTGTAGATACTCTGGGCTGCATGAACATTAAACCCAATCAGTCTGCTCCAACTTTACAAATTTTTGGAGAAGAAATACGGTTTTAATCCTAAAATAAAAATCTGCCGCAAGCAGGAGAGGAGGGTGGCTGAGGACTGGTAAAATGAACAAGTCCCCCCCGGGCTGGCGAGCAGGGACCTCCCTCCCAGCGGAGATGCTCAGGCAGTCCTGTGAGCCCTCGTGCGCTGGGCTGGTACCTGGGACCATGCATGAGAATGTCCTCAACTCAGGCAGGAGCTGAGGGAGCACTTTTTGTATCTTATGTGCAAATGACAGAATGACCCAGTATGAGTAGGTCAAATAAGCACTGGGCCGTTTCCATGCAGCCCCAGCCGGTCCTACCTGGCCCACCTGCACAGATGGTCCCATCCACCCACGATGGAGCATCTCCTCATGAGGTTTCCTCCATCCCSAGCTGAGCCATCCACCAGCCGGGTCACCCACGGTGGCATTCCTGCTGCCATGAGCCCCAGAGCAGCACTTTCAGGGCTTCCCAGCTCCTGCCTGGGGCACAAGTGCAGAAGAAGCGCTGCCAGAGCCCGCTGCAGCATGAGAGACCCCTCGTCCCCCCCCACGTCCCCGCCGTGCCCCGGCACCCAGGCCAGCCGCCAGCGCTAGCCGGCAGAGGAGCAGCAGCATCACACAGCAGCTGCCGTGGGCACGCTGCAGTGTGTTTAATTTTGGAAACATGGCATGCCAGTGTTTCTAAAACAGCTCTTTTTCTTTCCAGATAGTGTTTGCAATGGGATGTTTTCACAGCCACAGGCATCGATGGGATGGGGCTGTGGCCACCCTGATGTCTCCCATGACCTGGGAGGGTCAGAGCTGGGCTGCAGCGAGGAGGGAAGGATGAAGGAGCCCAAGCTGCTCCCTGCAACTCCCCTCTGAAGGGGCTCAGCTTCCTCTGCTGGGGGATCCCTGGTCTGGGCTCAGACTGCCAAGAAAAGCAGCAAGAAAGAGCCGTGAGAAAGTCTGTAAGCAAGGTGAGAAGAGTGACATTACAAAGATTGCAAATCGCTGGCGAGCAGTTCCAACAACTACTTACCATCAAAATTGAAATAAATGCGGTGTTTATTTGCCATATGTACCAGCTGATGGCTCGTGGGTACTTGTGCACGTTAGAATGCGCTGCGTGCACAGGAGGAGCAGACCTCCGGGGCAGAGCCGGCGGGGGCCATCGGTCTCGTCAGCTCGGATACACACCACTGCTCACAGGCAGGGGCTACGGCTGACCTGTCACTCAAATACCATGGGAAAGAAATGCAGAAGTGATCTATCTATTGTGTCATTTTGTAATTGCTAATTTAATTATTCTTGTTCCATATTGACTCTTAGTGTGGTTTAATTAGATTATTTCATTATTAAATGGACAGAATGCAAACAAAGTGCACTCAAACCCCTTCTTTTCCCATCAGTTTTCCATTTCAATTTTTCAGTCTAAACATAAAAAAACCCGAACCATTGCCTGCGCTGTCTGTGCTGTGCATGGGATCTCCTGAACTGGCAGGCCAGAAAACCCTCTTTGAATGTAAGAGCGCAAAATGGTGAAAACTGGAAAGAAGGCTGTAAAGCTTATCATCGGAGAGGGCTGCTGTTATTCAGTAGGTGACTATTTGTTTTCATATAAAACAACACTTTTTAAAAGAATGAGGAAATAAAAGTAAAGACCATTTTCTAATTCTGCTGGAAGCCATAAATTTTCAAAATGCCAAATATGTTAAAGGAAAGAGTTCTAGGGAAGTGAGAGGAACGTATCCGCTTAAGGCACAAAATACCTTTCCCTATAAGCGCTGTAAAATGCTGGGAAGTAATCAGTTTGTCATAATTAATACACTTGAAGCTATAAACCTTTCAGAAAGTGTGAATTGCTGTTTAACTCCAAATCCCATTTAGCTGTTGGATTAGCAGACGCTGTACAGCCGCTTTTTGTAGGAATGCTCAGTGTCAGTCCTTTAATTAGAAGTGTGAATCTTGCTCCGGGCTCACCCCGTCTGCCCTGGAACGCTGCCGCCGCTGCCGGCATCCCAGTCCCGGGAGGGTGGCGAGGGCTGGAGGCACACGCCGGTCATCCCCCCTCATGGCCTGAGACTTTGATAACTGGACATTAGTAATGAAACCTTAATAAGTAACTGAATAATAAACTAAGTCAGTAAAAAAAAAAAAAAAAAATACTTAAAAAAAACAAAAATATAAAAAATAAACAAATAAATACAAACCAACGTACTCTTAATTAATAA
>JAYKAV010003291.1:236713-273179 GCA_035582835.1 Phoebastria nigripes
TGATAACTGGACATTAGTAATGAAACCTTAATAAGAAAAAAAAAAAAAAAATAAGTAAAAAAAAAAAAAAAAAAAAATTACTTAAATAACACAAATATATAACAAATAAGCAAATAAATACAAACCAACGTACTCTTAATTAATAATTACTTAGTAATTATTAACTAAACTAACTAGTTACCATTAGTAACTGAGCATTCATAACTAAAGCACAAAATTAAGGCAAAGAGATGAGTTAAAATTGTTCTGGAAATAGCTTCATTCAGGGAAAAGTGACCTTCAGATTGCTCAAAATATATTCAAGAGTCTTGTTACATCTCCTGACCCTTCCCAGGGAAAAGAGAGGGAAGGAGGGAAAATCTTATAGCAGAAATGTTCCATGCCAACTACYCAAAAATAAAAAAATTGTTCTGAAACTACTTTTTAAATTAGAGCGTACCAAATTTCCATTCAAAATAGGAATGTAAGAACACAAAACCAAAAGCAAGCCATGTTTTGTTCCAGTGAAAGCAAACCAGAAGCGTCCCAGCTGCTCAGCGCTGCGAGTGAGACTTACAAATTCTGTTCTTTTCACCACTAAGTCAGATAACCAGGCATTCTTGTTATCTGTGTATATTTTCCCTTCCTTCAGAATTTGTATAAATTATTTGCTGTAGCAACTCCCAGTGATAATAAGTTGTACAATTTAATTACACGTTGCATGATATTATTCCCATTTGTCAGTTTTCATGTTCCCACATAAGAAATTCTGTTCAAACAAGTCATACCTTCCAGAAAAGGGATTTTTTTTTTTTTTTTTACACTTTTATCTTAATTACCTACCTAGTTACTGTTTAAATATTGTTGCAGATAGGCTGACATGTCTCGGTAGCGGTGCCAGTACTGGCTGAAACTCTGTGCTTTGCAGAGTCCCTGTGCAGCCAGCCCAGCTGGAGCGAGTGGCTGGCACAGGGCAGCACGTATTAGGATTCACAGAGGAAAAGATGAACTTCATAAAAAATTGGAGGCTTTGCAACATTTGGCCTCGGTGCGTGCACGGATCTTCTCCAGTGTGAGCACAGCAAAGAACAGGGTGGGAAACTTCGGAAGTGAAACCACCGGCTGATACTGTGAGTGGCGAAGTAAAGAGGAATAAAATKCACTGATGGAACGCAGGGTACTGAGTGAGCTTCCTCTCCATGCAGTTTCATGAAATGCTATGGAAAACACCTATCATAAGGACTAGGAGTATGAGACCTGCTCTTTACCCAGCCACAATTTCCCATCCACACCGGTGTCCTTTTCATTGCTTCTGTTCTGTTCTGCAGCCCAGATGTTTTATGTCCCACCACCCTGAGTCCCATGGGGAGCAGAGCGGTAACCCCCGCCTGAGCCCTGCCGCCGCGGCATCACCGCACCGCGTCAGCGGGTGAGTCACCAATCCCTAACTGCTCAGGAGAAGAAGTGCTAGAACTTGGGATGACCAGAAAACAGCTTCTTGTGAAGAATGCAAGAACAAGATGTATCTAAGGTCTATACACCATAGATAAAAATTTTGCTCAGAGGCAGCAGTTTTGTGAGTTTTGTCATGACATAAGGATAAATGACTATGAGCACACTAATCCATTTCATGCTATTGCTGCTCCTTGGTCTCCATCTAATCGACTTAAACAGAAAAACAAATGGACGTGACTCCGGCAGTGGTGGGGACTCAGCTCCCACCATTGCCATTTCTTCCTCCTTGGTGGAGCTTCTTCTGCACGGGTTATCTCTGAAGTGACTCCTATGTGAAGGAGGTGCCTCTGTGTCCCTTAAACATGTGGGGACAGGAGGAGGAGGGTTCCTCCTACCCAGTGCCTCTCTTGGGATGACAGAAGTGTTGGCACTCACCTTTTGGCCCTCCGAGCTGCCACGCAGCCCCACGGATGTCACGCAAGAAGGTTCCTACCCATTAAAGTGTCACAAGAAATGTAAGTACCATTTTTCACACAGGCACTCTGCTGCCTTTTGTATAAGTCACAGGAAAACTGGAAACACACCGTGTTTAGAAATCTTTTTTGTCTTTGAGGTACCAAAGGCCCTGGCAGCACTCATGGCATATCTTAGCTCAGTTCTGTAAAGTTCAGGAGAGCCTTGACTGCCTGTTCCTTAATATTATTTAGAAACCAGCACAGCTGATGCTGGAGGTGCAGCGCTATTATGAGTCACCACATGAAGAAAACCAACCTGACAATCAATCTGGCTTTTTCTTTGCTATTTACACTGCTGTGTCAGAGACAGGTATGCAAGGAATTAGGCAAAAAGTATGTTTTAATTTAATGTGCTGTCAGAAAATGACTTTGCCCTCCCCTTGCTATTGGTAGCAGGGCTCTGCCAGGACTCCCCTCCCTGCCAGAGGAGGGCTGCCCGCTGCACCCTGGAGTGGGGCTAGTGGGGATGGTTTCTGCTGGGGCTGTGCCAGCCCCCAGGGGTTCATACAGCTGTGCCTAACATAGCCAGCACTTCCACAGGGCCTCTTCCAGTCATTTAATAAAATATATTATTAGCTGTCCTTAACAATAAAACTCCTTTTCTCTTTGCCATCCCGAGTCCCCTCAATTGCTACCGGAGATACTGCCTCTCCCCAGCAAAGCAAGATGTCTTGAACCTCAGGCACAGGCAGAACGTGAGTCCCTCCCCGGATGGCAATGTTTGAGCACTTTACCAGTTTGGATAAGAGTGGTTCCCAGCCCCCGAGCAGAGGGGAGGTCAAAGGGAATGAAAGTTTTCCAGCCCCTTCCTGGCTGTCCTCGGCTTTGGGCCAAGGGCGGTGACCACCTGGGGCACTGGTTCACCCATCTCAGGGGGCTCATGGCTGCTCAGGGGACATGTTTTCTGGAAGACTTGAAATAGTCCTCCCCAGCTCAGATTATTCAGGTTCTCATTGCAAATGTTTACCTTTACATGGGCACTTTAAATTCTCCCATCTCTTTTTTTTTCCTCCCCCTAAAGTTATTATTTTATAAAAAAACCCCAACTATTCTTCCTCCTGATTGTTTCCATCTAACACCAGACCTCGCAACTCACAGTTCTGGAATGAAGCTCATGATTAATAATTCTCTAGTAACTAATGACTGCATGGTTCTTGGGGTGGGTTGCTCTCCACGATACAGATCACTGGCTCCGTAGCTCCTTCTGCTTCACACTAGAAAAGCAGACCACATTCAGCCACAAAAAATAGGGAAAGCCACCAGAGATACCAATTGAAATGTATGAGCAAACCCATCTATTTCCAGCCTATGGTGCCGTACAGGTCACTTCTGTTCTGGAACAACAGAAGCCTCTTACCATGCCTGAGTGGTGCCAAGCGTGTCAGGTATTTAGATAAAACAGGACAGAGAGACTGTTACTACCTTCAACCTGTGAGACACTAAGGGGGAGCCCTGGGAGGTCTTGGGCAATGCTAATCACTTGGTAAGAATGAGGAGCGCATCCTACCAGCTCAGCAGCGGTGGCTTGTCCGGATGCAGGCTGGGGGTGCCAGGAAGGGAGACCCCTCCCCAGGTGCACCCACACGGTGACAGACGGCCAGAGGGAGCTGCTGAATAAAAGGTAGGAGCTGATTAGTTGAATCCAGTGCTAATCTCAAAATGTTCTTGTTCCACCTAACAGCTCTCCTGGTTCCTGATTCACCACCATGCTTAAACTCTAATGACACTGGTTGCTTTGAGACTTCAAGAAAGGAAATTTTAATAAAAGCTTGACTTGATGTTATTCCACTACAAGCTCTGCGCTGAATTAAACATAAGGCTGAGGAGATATGTTGACAGTACATCAGCATGAAGTCCTGCTGCTGCCGCTGAATAYGGGTAAATAGTTTTATGTCTTTTTCTTTAAGGCTCATTTCCAGCTTTCAATCAGTCTCACATATAACATGGCTGAAATGCTGTGCAAGGCATCTTGTCATGGCCAGTTGTCTGAAATGTGGGGATATGGCTAATTTTGAGAAGTGAATCACTTGTCTTTCCCATTTTCATCATTACAGTGTTAGCCTATGCTGAAATACAGGCATTCAGCCAGAATATACTGTGCCTAATACACACAGAATACCACAAAAAATAGCTATGTGATAAAAAATAGCTAAATAATCTGTGCAGTCCGTTACTGATGTGCAGCTAAGCTGTAACTTTCTCCGAGTGTTCATCTCTAATACCACAACTTTATTCTTTGATAAAATAACATGTTTTCCAGACAAAGTAAATGCCAGACATTGGGTGTACTTGGAAGAAAGCGTGTGAAGGGTACGATCTGGAAATCTATCGTCTCAGTGAGGAAGGGTGGGYGCAATGCATGGGAGGGTAGGAGTCCTGCAGACCTGCATGCAGCAGCTGCCCATAAACCACAGCTGAGCAAAAGTGAGCRTGTGCCTCGGACATCTCCACGGGGGTGTGCACAGAGCAGCCCCAAGTCCTCGATGGAAAGCCGTGCAGAGCTGCTCTTACCCACTTACAAGAAACACAAAATTCAACTTTAGCAAGGCCAAAACACAGGGAACGAAGACCTCGTTAATAATGGGGCAGCGTGGGAAGAATGGCAGAACAAAGACACAGTATAAGACAGGGCTTATCAGCCTGTGGAAAGCATTATATTTCATGTTTGTCCACGGCAGCATGAGATTGCATTTGGCTCAGGCAGTCTCGCCACTACCCTAGTCCAGTTAATTTAAGAAATGTATTGATTTGCACAGTTGATAAATCTCCCTGTACAACAGCATGTACTGTTGTAATCTAGCACGTAGGGAGCAGGATTTCATTGCAGGGGGACGGTCACCAGGTGAACGGGGTGATATCCCTGCCTGCCATAAGACAGTGGGAAGTTTATTTGGATTTTACCCAAGTGTTATGACCTAAATACAAGGAGCTAGTCACACACAGGGCTRCATGTACCTACCTCACCTGGACCACTCACCTGGCACACAGGCTACCCCTGGGATGCTGGGGACCAGCATGGGCTGACAGCACCATTTGCTGCAGCAAGAGCATCTGATGTGCTGCACACATAATCCAGAAAAAGATTAGCAGGCAACGTTCAACTACCATTTGCTGGTGCTACGGGAACAACTGGTCTCTGGATAGAGGAAGGGGTCACCTCGTAGCAGTGAGAGGTGCTCCTGCAGCTCCCTATCCCCGCACGGTGCCTGGGAAGGAGGTGAGCACAGCACAGGGCAATATCGGTGTTTCATGCCCGAGGGCTGTGGACGCCTGGCGAAACGTACTGAAAGAGGCAGAGTTTTCCCCTGCAGAAGGTCTCACTCAAAGATGTCCACCAGACTGTATGAAACATGAATGGTTGTTCCCACTGCACAAAAAGAGGAACAAAAAAAATCCATTCTGAAGAGTCTGTTAATTAATAATCACAGTGCAGGCTGGAGGCAGCGCAGCGTATTAACTTAAGGTGAAAGTGGGAAAAGAAAGGTGCTGACAGCTATTACTGAATTAGGAAAAAGAACCTATGACATGGAAGTTTATTAACATTTTCCATTGGACTTAGAAGGTTCTCTCCTTTCAAGGATTGGAATAAAATTGGTTTGAGGGGACAGCTTTATCAAACTAAAAGTTAGCTTTTAAAAAAGTTTATATCAGTAGCATTTTCTGGAGGTAAATATCAGCCTGACACTTTCCGTTGCCTGCAATTCCCCCCAAAAGCACTGTTCTGGCAGTGGCTTATCACTCTGGGCAGGATTCCCAAAACATCTCGCATCAGCCAGTAAAATGCCCATATCATGGTACTTACCATGGTGTTAAGCTAAACACCATCTTTCCAGTTCCRAGTCACTGAGGAACTGTGCAGCCAGAGCCTCATCCCGCTGGCACCCTGCACCACAGGGAGACAGATGGTGGCTCTCCAGCCATCTGGCTCTAGGATTTTCCATGTGCAGCCCCAAATCCATAGGAAGTTGGCAGTGGAAGAGAAAGCCATTTGGATCGTTTTCGTCAGATGTTAACACTCAGACGAACGTCTCCTCCGCAGCAGCCCTAACCAAGCAGCGCTCTTCAGCAGAAAGACCTAAGCATGCTTTGCTGGATCCAAAGTCATGTTGCTGCATCTTCTCAGGAGGCTTTGTCATGCCACTCCTCTGCTGGGACCACAGGAGCCCACAGCTTCAGTACCACCTGGGCAACCTCCTCCACCTACAAAAGAAGCCCCTGCTTGTGACAGAGCAGAAGTTAGGAGGTATCAAACCTGGAAATAAGATGGGTGGTCTTCTCCTAGATGGTGAGGAGACAGCCGGCACAGAAAAGGTAGCAGTCCAGCCAGACTCCCAGGATGTGTTTTAAATAGTGGGGAAGTTCTTATCAAACTAATTAGAATAGCATAGCAGGTTTCTGGAAGACAGAGGTTTGTTTTGTCTTTTAAGGGGAAGGACAGGTCTGAGTCACACAACCACATGGCACCTTTAATGTCAGCCAAATCAATATTTTCCTTTGGTCTCTGTGTCCTGACAGTTTACTGCCTGTCTTTAGTAGACTGATTTATTTATTTATTTTCAGAGGTGATAAATTACAGCATATTAAGATAATGGTGTAACATTTGTTGCTATTAAAATGTATATAACCAAAATTTAAATGTAATTTAATTTTAAGTGGAAAATAATGATCACTGTTGAGATGCCCAAAGACAACTTATTACTCACCCCTCATCAACATTTTATTAAACAGGAATTAAACAAAAAAAGAAAGATTCAGTAAAAGTATTTTGAATATATGCTATATTATTGGTCAATCACAGTATAAGATACATTGAAGCTTTTAAAAAAATTGCATGAATTTATCTTCAGCTGCTCAGAGTTTTCTGTCAAAATGATTTGTTCATTTTAAAGTACATTTCCTATAAAAGTGATTATTGCACTGTATTGCAACATTTTCATTCAGTTTAGCTAATATAGAAATACTCTGCCTGAATCATAGAATAGAATCATTTAGGTTGGAAAAGACCCTTAAGATCATCGAGTTTAACCATTAACCCAACACTGCCAAGTCCACCACTAAACCATGTCCCTAAGCACCACATCTACACATCTTTTAAATACCTCCAGGGATGGTGACTCCACCACTTCCCTGGACAGCCTGTTCCAGTGCTTGACAACCCTTTCGGGGAAGAAATTTTTCCTCATATCCAGTCTACACCTCTCCTGGCACAACTTGAGACCATTTCCTCTTGTCCTATCACTTGTTACTTGGGAGAAGAGACCAACCCCCACCTCGCTACAACCTCCTTTCAGGTAGTTGTGGAGAGCGATAAGGTCTCCCCTCAGCCTCCTCTTCTCCAGACTAAACAGTCCCAGTTCCCTCAGCCGCTCCTCATCAGACTTGTGCTCCAGAGCCTTCACCAGCTTCCTTGCCCTTCTCTGGACACGCTCCAGCACCTCAACATCCTTCTTGTAGTGAGGGGCCCAAAACTGAACACAGTATTCAAGGTGCAGCCTCACCAGTGCCGAGTACAGGGGGACAATCACTGCCCCAGTCCTGCTGGCCACACTATTTCTGATACAGGCCAGGATGCCATTGGCCTTCCTGGCCACCTGGGCACACTGCCGGCTCATATTCAGCCAGCTGTCAACCAGCACCCCCAGGCAGCTTTCCAGCCACTCTTCCCCAAGCCTGCAGTGTTGCATGGGGTTGTTGTGACCCAAGTGCAGGACCCGGCACTGAGCCTTGTTGAACCTCATRCARTTGGCCTYGGCCCATGGATCCAGCCTGTCCAGGTCCCTCTGYAGAGCCTTCCAACCCTCAAGCACATCAACACTCCCACCCAACTTGGTGTCATCTGCAAACTGACTGAGGGTGCACTCAATCCCCTCATCCAGATCATTGATGAAGAGATTAAACAGAACTGGCCCCAACACTGAGCCCTGGGGAACACCACTTGTGACCGGCCACCAACTGGATTGAACTCCATCCACCACAACTCTTTGGGCCCAACCATCCAGCCAGTTTTTTACCCAGCCAAGAGTACACCCATCCAAGCCACAAGCAGCCAGTTTCTCCAGGAGAATGCTGTGGGAAATGGTGTCAAAGGCTTTACTGAAGTCTAGGTAGACAGCAGCCACAACCTTTCCCTCATCCACTAAGGGGGTCACCTTGTCCTAGAAGGAGTTCAGGTTAGTCAGGCAGGACCTGCCTTTCATAAACCCATGCTGACTGGGCCTGATCACCTGCTTGTCCTGTATGTGCTGCATGATGGCACTCAAGGTGATCTGCTCCATAACCTTCCCCRGCACCGAGGTCAGACTGACAGGCCTGTAGTTCCCCRGATCCTCCTTCAGGCCCTTCCTGTAGATGGGCGTCACATTTGCTAACCCCCAGTCAACAGGGACCTCCCCGGTTAGCCAGGACTGCTGATAAAGGATTGGAAGTGGCTTGGTGAGCACTCCTGCCAGCTCCCTCTGTACCCTTGGGTGGATCCCATCCGGCCCCATAGACTTGTGTGTGTCTAAGTGGTGTAGCAGGTCACTAACCATTTCCCCTTGGATTATGGGGGCTTCATTCTGCTCCCTGTCCCTGTCTTCCAGCTCGGGGGCTGGGTACCCTGAGAACAACTGGTCTGACTATTAAAGACTGAGGCAAAGGCGACATTAAGTACCTCAGCCTTTTCCATACTCTTTGTCACTGTGTTTCCCCCCCCCTGCATCCAATGAAGGATGGAGATTCTCCTTAGCCCTCCTTTTGTTGCTAATGTATTTATAGAAACATTTTTTATCGTCTTTTAYGGCAGTAGCCAGATTAAGTTCTAGTTGGGCTTTGGCTCTTCTAGTTTTCTCCTTGCATAACCTCACGACATCCTTGTAGTCCTCCTCCTGAGTTGCTTGCCCCTTCTTCCAAAGGTCATAAACTCTCTTTTTTTCCTGAGTTCCATCCAAAGCTCTCTGTTCATCCAGGCCGGTCTTCTTCCCCGCTGGCTTGTCTTTTGGCACATGGGGATGGCCTGCTCCTGAGCCTTAAGATTTCCTTCTTGAAGAATGTCCAGCCTTCCTGGACCCCTTTGCCCTTCAGGACTGCCTCCCGAGGGACTCTGTCAACCAGGCTCCTAAACAGGCCAAAGTCTGCCCTCCAGAAGTCCAAGGTAGCAGTTCTGCTGACCCTGCTCCTTACTTCTCCGAGAATTGAAAACCGTATCATTTTGTGATCGCTATGCCCAAGACAGCCTCCAACCATCACATCACCCACAAGTCCTTCTCTGCTCACAAACAACAGGTCCAGCGGGGCACCTTCCCTAGTTGGCTCACCCACCAGTTGTATCAGGGAGTGATCTTCTACACGTTCTGGGAACCTCCTGGACTGTTTCCTCTCAGCTGTATTGTATTTCCAGCAGACATCTGGCAAGTTKAAGTCCCCCACAAGAACAAAAAATAAAAAAAGCCTTAGCTGTTGCATCTGGAGTCTCCTTTGCTACCCATGTGCTAGACTGCTCTCCAGGCTGCCTCCCGTGATGGTCCATGCCTTTGGACCAGAAAAAGTGCCCCAAGGGACTGTGATATCTCCTGGAAGCTGTACTCTGAAGTTAGAATATCAATGGAGAGAAAGAAGGAAGTAAAGCACCAAAAATACATTTCTACTGAAGAGTTATGCTTGTTAACATTAAACTATTTTTTTCTGAATTATTCAATACATGTGCATACAGATGGAGTATTTTGATATTGATAATAGCACAACAGAAGATGGAAATGTTAATGGAATTGTATGTTTTGCTCTGCTATTAGTATTGATTGTCTTTATATCATGTAGCACAGCCTTTTATCTTCATTGATGAAATAATGTATTCCCTTACAGTGTGCATCACGGGGGCAGTTGATGTGGAATAGCTGCAAGAGCCAAAACACACCGCTCTGGCGTATAATCCAAAATTTATTTACTAGACTGGGTATCGCAGTAGGACAACAATTTCTTGGCTACCATTTCTATTTTGCAACAATCACACAGGTCATGCTCACCTGGTCCAGCCCAGCCCCTCCAGCCTGGCAAAGCATCACCTGCACCCAGGGAGCTGGAGACTTGCCCCCACCTTTTATTTGCCAGACCCAGCTGGTGGTCCTGTTTCTACATGGAGCAGATCTACTCCAGGTTCAGCCATTTCTCCTAAGGTAAAAAAAAAAAAATACATATAAGCCCCCTAACCCTTATTATATACTTTACTCTTAAATGTATTTAACACCAAGCTTCATGACACAGATGTCTGGCATCTATTGCCTTGTGATCATTTACATCATTTCTTAATAGGCTCCAGCCATAGCCTTTTGTCTGTGCCACCACAGGCCCTTGCTCACCCCTTCACTGAGCTGAAGCTGTTACATGCCCATTGGCAACAGCCAGACCTTGAAATGCAGAGAAGGGGGAAGTAAATGTATTTTTTAGCTGTATAAGCAACTATTTTTTCAAGGAGCAAAACCATGTAAAATCTGAACAGAAAAAAACAGTGATTTAAAAAAAAAAAAAATCAGTGTCTTCACTTGATTTACTCATTAGGTATGACTCCCTGGTTTCTCTAGTGGTTTTGCATCCCCCTGAGTTTGGGATGGTGAAGCAGTTTTGCTATCTGGAGTCACTGTTTCTTTCCTCAGTCCTGTATTATGTATGACTCAAGCAAAAGCCTCTTTCATTTCATGTGGTTGCCATACCCACAGCCTGTCTCCAAGTTCCCAGCCAAACCTTCCCGAAAAGCAGCATTTGTGAAATCTTAAGGCACTACACTTAAAGCATAAACCATTCAAGTGGATATTTCAAGTGGGCTGAATGTGATGGAAGGATATAGAAATCATTCTTCAGGCTCTGAAAGGCTCTGTGTCCTGATTTTCTTCCTTAACAGCCACTAAAGATTTAAACGGTGAAGAATAAAATGATCAAGAAGCGGCAGAAAAAAATTAACAAACCAGCATTGTGATATTTTCAATAAAGTTTTTTTTAAGAGAAAAGGACTGGATTTCATACTCCACATGATTACTGCAGTCACCAGGGTTGCAGGCTGCCTACACAAAGGACCAGTGCTTTACCAGGATTTGCAGCAGAAGCTGAAGATCCCATGAGCTGAACACGCTCACAGCACTGCCGTCATACCATCATGCATGGCTCCTCACCCCTTCTCAGGTCTCAGGGCAGGAGAGTCCTCATGTGCCACTGACGAACCATTAAGAAGGATTACCCACACACGCTCAGCAGCTAATGGTGTGTGTTGGGGTACCTGGTCTGTTACATGCCACCCAGGAGGTGATCCGAGTCCCCGCCAGTGCTGCCCGAGCGGTACGTGCCTCCTCCATCAGCGGGTGCTGCTGCAGGGCTCTCCAACAACATGCCAAGGAAAGGCATGGGGAGGACATTGGGGGTTTGAAAGCAAGCTGTAAGGAAAGCCACATGTCATAAGTAACAGAAGAAAATAGCTCAGAAAGTGAACTCACAGGGAAACAAGGAAAAAAGTAAAGAAATTTTTATCCAGATGCATAGGTGAAAAAAACTCACCACTTTTCAGACTGTTATGCAAAACTTGAAATTCAGAACCTAATTTGTGGCCAGGAGCCCTGCAAATCTTATCCACGTTTTCTTCCTGACTCCATTCCTGGTGGACCATCAAAAAGGCACATGCATGCAACTGCAGGTGCTTTAGCAGAACTGCTGGAAGGTTACAGGGGCCACAGCACAGCGTTACAGACGGGGTGTGTAGAATTGCTCCTCCTGCTAACAGGAGCTGGGAAGGTCCAAGGTGCCTCTTGCTCGAGCACCTTCACATTATGTTTGGTTTGGCTGGTTAGAGCACAAGCAGCTAATATGCAAAAGATATAAAAGGACTGTCAAGTAAGAAATTATTTCTGTTTCTAATTTAACAAACTAAGATGCTTAAGAGAAAGGTAAAGGATTGATGACTAAGAGATTTACAAGCACAAAAATGAAGGAGGCATCTTTCAAAAGCCTGAAAACAGTTTGTGAAGTGCACAACATGGATTTTATGCAGCATTCGCTTCCCTCCAAAGCCTTGCACCTCTCATGCATTTAGATTCAAACAAAGTTCTGTGTCTGGGATGCAAAACAGGGTGGGAAGTCCCCAAGTGAAGCCTGTTAGTAAATTAATGTTTTGTTTCYTAAGTGATTCACAAGCTTTCCACAAGTAGGTAAAAGGGACTCAGTGATTAAAATGACTGCTAATACCCACAATAAATAAAGAGCCTGTTTGGTGCTGAGCAAACATGCTCGTCTTGCTCAGGTGTGACACCATTAGCCAAGAAGTCTTGAGGAAAGAGCAAAGTCCCACCTGGCTCATTCATTTCAGCTCAGTCACTAATTAGTCACTGCAGTCTCTCAGTCCATATATTAATGGGGAAAAGGCAGAAGTACAWGTTAGAGCAAAGGCCAATAAAGACATCTAACAACAGTTCAATTAATGTGTATTTGCAATGATTTAAATGAGGTCCTCTCATCCGTCACCACCTGTAATGGACAGGTAACATGGTCAGAGGACTCCTTTTGCTCATCACAGCTTATTGTGTTCATCTAAACACTGCCCATCACTGCTCGGAGTGCCCCAGCATGGCCCAGCACCTGATGAGAGCACGGCACAGTCCCCAGGCACCGCAAGGTGCATCAGAGTCAAGCACCAGGTCACACTCGTGACTGCGAGTGCAAAGGCGACTCAGTGGTTTGGTGATGTTCATGCTGCAGGTCACACCACCGCTCAGACATGTTTTTTCCCCCCCCACCTGCAAATATTTATGTGATGGACTTTCAAGCAGCCTCTGAGTACAAGTTATATCAAATTAGCATGAGTGATGCTCTGTGTCAAACAGCCTTCCCAGTGCCACCTGTGTTTATGGAGACATGCGGTGTGGTGTGGCCAGGAGTGCCCAGAACCAGCCGTGATTAACGGCCCCAGCTCCAGCAGACAGCATGAGAGCTCAGAGCACTCATCATCACTGCCGGGAGATGGGCTTAACTCGCACACTGCTAATTGCTGCTTGGGTTAGTTGCACTTTAGCCACTTCTTTCCAGAGACATGTCCGCACAGCCCCTGCCCTCCCTACCAAGAACAACACTATAAATTGAGCATAATCATTCTGAATTTCTTTTTCCTGGTGACATGCTCTTTTGGGGAAGATATAACAACTACTGAAAATTGAGTGGTACTTACCCCGGCATGCCATTCAGGATTTAAGCCCCTGAAGAACTGCAGGTGAAGAATCACAACTCAGCAAGAAAACCTACTTCACTGCAGACTAATTATGCTTCTCGAGTTCCCTTTACCTCCCTTTTTTGTTGGGGGGATAGGGGGTGGGAAGACGACACCTCTYGCTAGCCATGCGAGCGGAGCAAGAACTGCTGCTGCTCAGGACCCCTGGATCTCAGACTGACTTCAGTATTTGCAGCTCTTCTCCTGAGGGAAGGTGGAGACCCCAAAAGTTGAGGAAAGTATCATTACATACAGATACAGTTTGCATTTTGGTTACTGAAACCAAGAAGGTTACAGAAAATCAAGGTGGCAGATCGTTACCATGGCCAGTCCATTCAGCCTCTGACAGGCGAGGTACGGCTACAGATGTAAGCTGGTCAAAAATTTTGAAGGCATGCAAAAAAAATGCTTTAGTTTTTTTTAATCCAACAGCAGAAACAACAGTGCTAGCAAAGTCTGAAATAGCTGAAGTGGTCACTCCTTTACAGGAACCAGTCCTTATTTTCTTTAAAGATTAGAAATACATTGAATCAGTTAATACACAGAAAGTATTGCTGTAGATATATTTGATATAAATTCTTCACTTACGCAAGATGGAGGTACTCAGTGTTGCAGCAGAGCTGCACTGTACACAAATGTGTCAGTTTTGGTTTTGGCTGTTGACAATTCTGAAATGTGAACAATTTAGGAAGGTGAAAATAGAAGAGTTCTGTTGATTTGTAAGCAAAAAGAAAGTTATATCATAAAACTCAGAGGGTAAATATGACTGAAATTCTGATGTAGAAAGAACACCCATTTARAGAAAAGCTTGGCAAATTAGAAGTGTTGTTTCTATATAATTTCATTTTAATATAGCAGGTACAGCACAATACTAAGCACCAGCTGCAATTGCACTCACATCATATAGATGTGTAGTACACAAACTGCAGCTGTTTAATATTTACAATTCTGAAATTGGGAGCATCTACTTTGAAATAAGCATTATCCTAAGAAGTATTGAAGGACTGGAATGATAATAGTATCATTTTGATAATAGTATCATTTTAAGCAATACTCTTCAGTTATAGCATTAATTTTTCAGCAAGAAAACATGTAATATTTTCTTGCTAATATTAACCCCAATTTTAAATATTTGCAAGTCAGGCCTATAAAACTATGCATAGAGAGATTTGGGGGCAAGGTAGAGGCTAAATGTTTTTGGCAACTTTATTCTGTCCTGCAAATAATCCCCTGGCTGTGTGCCCAGAATCATCCCATTCTGGTATTGAGCTCAGCATCACAGTGCTTCCCAGCCAGCTGGTAATTTAGGTTTTACTTTATCCCAAGGAAGATTAAAGGCTCCTGTAATGTGCGAGCCATCAGCTTGAAATACTGTCATGGACTATATTTCCAGGGTGGGTTTTATTTTTGTAATTCCCCAAACAAACTATGCTTCTCCATGCTTTAGCCTGGACAAGGCAGTCTTGAACGTGATCAGCRTAGGACCACCCACTCAAGCACCTGATATTGAGGGTCTCACTGCCCCAAGCATCATCTCAGCAAATTCAGTTTCTAAAACATTAGCGTGGACAAAGCCAAATGAGGCAAGAGAAACAGATGCCAGAGTTTTCTATGCACAGAGGTTGTAAAGATGTTTCTGGAAGTATATTTTTACTGGTAGCAATCACAAGCATTTGTAACAGGTCGGTGCCTTTTCAGTGGTAGGGTCACGTTTTCGATTAAAGCTTTTTTATTGTTGTTTTTCTTCCCCAGGTGTTAGCTATGTGCATTTGATGCTGGCCACTGTTATCGTGATGTGTGGGTGAGAATATTATTAACTTTGACAACACGCAATTATTGCTGTAAACTGATTTTAAAATGGAAAATTTTATCTTGACTGGAATATGTATTTCCTTCTAGCTCATCAAGAGCTATATAAAGCCTATAGCATTTTTTTTTTTGTTAGAGATGTAAAACTTATCTTTATGGAGCCCATGAWTTTAGGTTTCAAATGTTCTTCTATCCACCTGCATCAAGTGTCCTTAGCTCTCACAGATACCATAAGTGTATCACAGGAATAATTAATCTCTTAAGTAGTTTTTTTTTTTAAATATATAAAAATGAATGATACTTACTATGACATTGCCAAGAGTGGCTTTTCCTGGGTACCTGCAGCCATCAGACTACTTACCCAAGTATTCTGGAGTAGAGGAATTAAGAACTACACAGCAGCATTGCTGGCATGACTGAAGCACAGCTTGCTACAAACAGAAACAAATTGGAGAAGATCAAAGTTGTGTGAGGTTTTTTCTACAGCGAAAACTGCTTGTTGTTGTCCTTTTTTATATAAAAGAATAAAATCGAATAATGATTTCTGAACACACAAGTCAGATACAGAACTGGAGAGGCAGAACTTTGATCTTGTGAGATCTGAGGGGTGTTTTCCACCCCGGGAAGGCAGCAGGGCAGCTTCTCTCCTCCTCCCCAGCAGCATCATCACGACTCTCCCAACAAAAGCAGCTCCTCGCTCCCAGCTCCCTGGCACCCACCCATTGCCGCTGGGCTGGTGGCCATCACCACCTCCAGCTCTGGCCCTGACACCTCCTTGGCACAGAGGTTCCCCTCCACAGAAATGGGGCGAATGCCCATGAAAGAGAGACCGAACCCAGGTCTCCTTCAAGTGCCTAAATCAGCAGCATCYGGGTAGCATTTGGTATTAAGACTTGTAGAGTTTTTTTACCCCACAAGGGAGAGACACTTACTACCTCTTTTAAGAAACCCCAAATGCACTCACAAGTTCTGATAAATTGTCACTGTAAAGCGACTTCTTATTCCTTTCTTTTGCAATATATAGAAAACCTAGAGTGAAACGAGTATTTACCCAGGTGCCTACAGCTGAATTAGTATGTACATCACAACAACATATGATTGGAGGCGATTCTGCCCCTCTACTCTGCTCTGGTAAGACCCCCCCTGCAGTCCTGCGTCCAGCTCTGGAGCCCTCAGCACAAGAAAGACAAGGACCTGTTGGAGYGGGTCCAGAGGAGGCCACGAAAATGATCAGGGGGATGGAACACCTCTCCTATGAGGAAAGGCTGAGAGAGTTGGGGTTGTTCAGCCTGGAGAAGAGAAGRCTCCGGGGAGACCTTATTGCAGCCTATCAGTACTTAAAGGGGGCTTATAAGAAAGATGGGGACAGACTTTAGCAGGGCCTGTTGTGACAGGACAAGGGGGAATGGCTTTAAACTAAAAGAGGGTAGATTCAGACTAGATRTAAGGAAGAAATTTCTTATGCTGAGGGTGGTGAAACCCTGGCACAGGTTGCCCAGAGAGGTGGTGGATGCCCCATCCCTGGAAACATCCAGGGTCAGGTTGGAGGGGGCTTTGAGCAACCTGATCCAGTTGAAGATGTCCCTGCCCATGGCAGGGGGGTTGGACTAGATGAGCTTTAGAGGTCCCTTCCAACCCAAACTATTCTATGATTCTATATATCCACTAACAGCAACAAAAATTGTTGATAGTTATTGGTTTGAATGAGATAATGCCATAAGCTAAGACAAAAATAGGCACTACTTAGCAAAAAGAATGACAAAAAGGAGAGAAAAACAGAAACAAAAGCAAAGAAGAGAATCTGAATTATAGTATATACATCTTCCCAAATACCTCTGTGCTGGGAGCTGGGTGAAAAGCAGGTCAGCAAGGGGCAATGTAGACACAGAATATAGCAATAAAAYAATTTCAAGGTTTCTAGTTTGCCAGAATTATCTGGTTTAGGTTTGTATTTCTTTTTCTCTTTAAACAAAGAGAAGGAAGAATGAAGGACAGTTGGTTTGGGGGGAAGTTATTAAACTAGTGGTGCCAATCTTTTTTTGCTTTAGGAGCTCTCTAACAACACTCAAGCAACCTCAACTGGGGGAGACACACAACAAAATACAGAAATACAGTAACATTCAAGAAAGAGCTCTCTTCTCCATGGTCAGAGGGGAATCGGATATCATTTCCATTGCACTGCTACTATGTTGCAATGGCAGATAATAACATTTAAGAGATATATTATTATGAAAGTAAATTCAAACAGCAAAGTATTCTAAATAGATCAACAAACTATCCACCAAACTCAGCACACAAGCTCTGGTCCTTCCTCCTGCCTGCCAGCATGGTTCATTCAGATCAACTCCTTCCTTTGGGATGTTCTCATCCTCTTCTCACTCCCGTTTTCATGCTACTGACATCACCGAAGCCTCCCACATTTCTAAAGATAACCCTTCATCATTTCCCTAATTCTTGCATAATTCTTGTACTAGCCCATTTTCTCAGCAGCTGAACTAATAGTTTGCAACAAAGTCAAAAGAGTAACTGAAACCTCAGTACCTAGAATCAACCATGGATCCTTTGCCTAGAAATGCAGTTGTCTGACCAAAGAAGGATATCTTGTTAGTTCTGCGTGATTCCCTCCAGTAAACCAGCCCTCACCCTTATTTTCTATTGTTAAACCCATTTCTCTAATGACTTTTAGTATAAATGTACACCAACACCTTGCAACCCCAGACACCCAATTCTGAGCCTGCAGCTGCTCACAGGAGTTTCCCCTCCTGAACTGAAAGCGCAGTACTGCTGTGCTCCACGCACTTTGCRGGTGCATGGATGAACATTACTGCTGAATCTTGGATTCCAGTCCAACCGTACGCAGGCTGAGATAAGACTGCAAGTTTTCTCAGTGTTGCTCTGCATGCAGCCACTCTTTTCCACATGTCCCTTTCCCTTTAGCTGTTCTGGGTTTGCTCCTTTGCTCTCAGACCTACCTGGTTTCTGGCAGCTCGCTTTACGGTATGACGCCTCATTTCTGCGGTTCACTTGGACTGCACTGTGAATCGCCTGCCTATGTGCAGGTAGAGATTACAGACTTCTTTCTTTGTTTCCTGGCCATGGGAGGAGTTATAGGGAGGACACAACTTCTCATCAGAGCACTCCTACAAACTCCTGAGGAACACATATCAGGTTTTCACGTGTCCTAGGGTGAAACACAAATCTTCAGCTCTTGACCTCAGTATCAAATCCTACCCTGGCTTTGCAACAGCCCCAAATCATTCCCAAGCTGGGATCTTCTTCACTTTGATCACACCAAGAGCATTTCATAATATTGAGCAAAGAAAAAAAAAATCCGCATTTTCATTATTTTGAAATAGTTTTTTCCCTTCTCCCATGAGAATTTTCATTTTTCTGTTCTAAAAATTACCTCTTTCCCTAGGTCTTGCTGATGGTAAATTCTGGTCAATGTACAATGCAGATTTCTGGATTATCAACAGCTTAAACGGATTATCACTGCTTATCACCAGTTCCCTCAGTCCCTCTTTGCATACTTTTGCAAAGCTTAACTTAAAACTGAGAAGAGCGAGAGCGTGCTGCAGATCCGTCTTAAATATAGTTCTGGTTTATGCTACTGATATTGATTTTTTCCTCCTTATTCCCTGGACCCCCTGTGCAATATTTCCTTTTTTCCCTCATGAACAAACAATGAAAATTGTAGATCAAAGTTTAGTTTCATGTAAAATCAGTCTCTGGAAAAGCTAGATGTTTCCATTTTAACTGTATCTGCAAACAGGGTGTTCTAAGAGAAAACATTACCCAGAGTCCTTGGGCTCTGAGCATTTTTCTTACTTGGGATTTCCCTCATTTGCTTTTTTCTCTTGTGAGTTGCAAGAAAGGCTGCAGAGGCCTGGAAAAAACAGCTTTTATTATTCAATTTCTTTAAGTAAAAAGTAGATCATACAACCTAATGTTTGTGAATTTCATTTGCTTGGAGAAAGAGTGGGTTATACACCATGACAATCCTTGTCAAATACTTAGGGGACAACTGCAAGAGTTCCAGTATAAATACATACTGCAAATAAATTTTGAATAACATCTTAGAGTCTGGAATGCTCTGTTTATTAGAGCGCTAAAAATATTCAAAGATATGTTGCTTTGAAAATTTGTTGCCAAAATAGATTACATCTCCCAACATAAGTACTTGAGAAAGCTTACCCACAGCTGCCCAGCATATGCTTACCTGCTGCAGATACAGGTGGGAATCAGACAAGCAGAACTCTTGACTATTTCTGCTAGAAAGAGCGTGTTTAGACAAAGTTGGAAAACATCCACTTTAACACAGGCTTTCCGGAATGAACTGCAAAAGCTACCTGTGAATCACAGAAAAACTTGGAAGAGTGGGGAAAATTTAAGTTTATGACATTCATTGAGGTCTTTTGATTGATTACCAGGTAAGTTGTGCTTTGCTGGATCCCCCTTTGGGTTCCATCCCATCTTCACAAAACTGTTTCCCACGAGACGGCAAATTTCTTCTTCTTGCCCTCAACTTTTGGGGTAAGAAACCAAAATGTTTTTCCTTACAGCTATACTAGTATTTTGGATATTTTGGCAAAGTTGTTCAGCATTTCCCTACAGCTGGAGAAATTTTGGAGTCTCTGAAACTTTGGAGTCTCTGAAACTTTCTTACTAAGCAGAACTCTAGCCTGAAAATAGTGGCCCTCTTCCAGACAGCGCACGATCCCTGGAGCACCATCAGTTTAATAACTCTGATGATATTCTCGCTCCCTTTTGACTCTGCAACTGCCAGAAAGCTGTCTTGCGACCTGGTTTGTCATCCAGCACAAGGGAACCTGATCCTTGCCGGGACTTCGTATGAGCTCCAAGATACCCAAATCACAACAGGCACTATATATGGAGAGACATATGTACTGTTCCATATATCCAGTGCTTTACATCTAACTCCCACCTTCAGTTTGTGAAGTTGATTGCTCTAGCCAAAATACAGTTTCACGTTATCTTGAATTTCATCTTACTTTTACCCCAAACATGTACCCTATTTGTCAAGCTTGTTTTTAAGTCTAATCCTATTCTCTAAAAGGCCTGAATCTCCTCTGAACAGGGTATTACATTTGCATTTGAATTCATAGATAGGCTATGTAGTTCATCATGTGTACAGACAGACTTAACATCAAGCTTACCAGGATCCATGCAGAAAGAGGAATTAAAGATGGAGCAGGGCCAGAAAACAGTTACTGGGGTGGTCAGGGAATGGAGACCTGCTCATACAAGAGGAAGATCATATGGGTGAGCAAAATAAAGGCTGGCAGCGCATGTGATGGTTCTGTACAAATATATCATGGATATCATCAGGGAGACAWTAATTGTATTTAGGTTGAAAAACAAGGTTAGCATCAGTGGGTATGAGTATATAAGGCTGAAAAACAAAATMCAGCAAGCTGTTGGGACACATGCATAACCAGGGATGTGGGGGACAAACAGTCAAGCCATTTTTAGGATGCAAGTTGAACCGAGTTGTACATATACACCTGTGTTGCTTGTGACAAAATAGACTCAACGCAGTGACCTTATGCTTCCTCCCTCCCCAAGCCCTCCCATCATCCTGCCTGCTCCCTCTTAAATTTCTTGGAATTGACAGATTTCTGCTAAACACATCACTGCTGATGAAGTGGCAGATTTCTGACAACAACCTCTCTTGGCAGGATACTTCTGACCTGCTCTGCTACTCTGACAGCAGCAYGCGGCTGTACCCATCAGAAACGGCATCCTTCTGCCACACGAGCACTGGGTACAGCCCGGGGAGGAGAGGGGACRGGGAGCAGGGGCACCAGCACCATCTGCTTCTGCTCGAGGGGACACACGCTGTCTGCTTGTTTTACCGCTGCACGATATTTTCATTATGAAACTGGGGAAAGCCATTGTTTTGTGTTATCTGTAGAGCAAGCCAGGGCTCAGGAAGGCTTGCAGAGAAGTGCCATTTGGGTGGCAGGAGGCAGCAGTTGGTTTTACTCCTGTTAATCCAGAGCCACAGCATAAGCAGTGCTGGAGAGCTGGTGTCACACTGCACTGGGTACAGATTTCACTTTGCCAATAGAAGCATTCATCTCCAAGTGGGCTGAAGTCCAGAGGGAAGAGAAATTACACACMTTGATGTTAAATAAGTAGAATCAAAACCCAGGAGTTTGAAGGATAGCCATTTTCTGTCTTTTAAACACTTTTTTCTGAATACAAAAAATTGCTTGGAATATTCGTCAATAATCTAAAATAAGTTCTTCTACAAATTAGTCTGACATTAGAGCCAGTGAAATTACTAATTCTTAAAAAAAGAAAAAATATTTTGCCTTTGTATGCAAGTCACACAGAGAAAGCTCCAGTTTTGCAGATGTTTTGGGGGGCAGTATCCTGAATTTTAAGGCTTTTAATATCCCAAAGATTAAGCCACTGTATTTGTATGCTATTTGTACTGCTACATCTCTCCTACTGTCTTCTTAATTCTGGCTTTGACAACAGGAGAAAGGATCACTTAGTTTTCCCAAGGTTTTTGATCTGTGATGACAACTCTATCTTTGTGGAGTGCTGATGTCTCTTCTGCCCAGGAATCATCCAGTATTACTGTAAAACTTACTGTCATCGAGCTCTGCTTTGATGGATGACCAAAGCAGCTGCTATTCTATTCAAAGGTAAGCAGGAAACTTAGAAGAAATTACTCAGGGGAAAGTGAGAAAATAATGTGCAGTTCCAAGTGGCATGACAAAGTGATCTGCTTAAGCTCAGCACTTACCTAGCTGAGAACAGGAGTGAAAAAACTCTCATCCATATTTGAATAGCTGATCACATAACTAACTTGACAGGCCATTTATATGGAGAGATTAGATCGCTGTATCATAAACTGTGGGCTCTGTTCTGCCCTCAGCTACACCTTGCACATCTCAGCTTCATGCAGCCATAAAATGAAGGAACAGGACAAAGTGTCTCTTTTTAACTGTGCGCAGGCTGTATTCCTATTCTTGCATTAATGCAAGAGTCTGCGTCTTCTGTTAAATAAGAAAATAATGCAGCCAGATATGTTTAATGGATATTTGCCAAGACTAATAATTACAAGCTAGTGTATGTTTGTGTAATTGAGATTCCATTAACACACAAATATCTTAAGAAAAAAGAGGGGGGATGTATAATTACAGATCACCTTAGCTTCAAGCATAAGAAATTTGGGAGAGACACACAAACAAAAGCTTGCAAGCACCAGGAAATCACAAGGTGATGAGCAGTAGCCAAACTAGACTTGTCAAGAGCAAGTCCAGCCAAACAAACCTGATGTTCCATGAGACAGCAGAACTGCTGGGAAGGGAAGTAAATACCCCATAGCTTGATTTTAGCAATGATTGTGGCCAGTTTACGAGACTTCTTCCATGTAAACTTGAACTATAGGCTGGGTGAAAGACTAGCAAGATCTTTCTGCTTCAAGGTCAGGTACCAGTASTGTGGCTGTGCAGAGGCAGGGGCTGGATTCAGGTCTGCTCCATGTGTCTATCATGGGTGCAGATGATGGAAGAGAGCATGCTTATTTTTGTTGATGGCATCAAGACACTAGTTATTCAAGAGGGTGAGATTAGAGTGCATAAGTATCTTGAGAAATTGGACAAATCAAAAAAGTTGGACAAATAACAAAGAGTAGGATAAAAATTCAGTAGCACTGAAACAAAGGAAGAAAGAAAAATGGTAAGGCAGGTCTTCCAGCAGAAGGGATCCAGGAGGTACAGGAGATCACAAACAGAGCCTGTGTCAGCAACAACACGCTGCTGGGGAAAAAAGCTTAATCCTGCTGGACACGTTCAGTAGAGGAAGAAACTGTGCGTGGGAGGAAACCATCACACCCAGGAGAAGGAGGGAGGCCTCAGATGGAGTAGTGTATGCAGTCTGAGCACAGTGTCACAAGAGGGAAGAATGCCTAATGGAAAGGGTGCAGAAAAGGGAAGGAAAAAAGGGTTTTTTTAAAAAAAAAAAAAAAACACAAACCCAAAAACCCCAACAAAAACAACAACAAAAAACAACCAACAAAAAACCAAAACCAAAAATCAGTAAATATCTAGGCACCATGACCCATTTAGAAGACTGAAAGATCTGAGATTTCTGGCCTAATCATAAAAAGAGTGAGCAGTTCTGGTAACATAATTCAGGTATGAAAACACATGTTTATTGAAAAAAAGGAATGAGGATTGAGGATATCCATGGAGAATAAGACAAAGTAATGAGTTAAAAATTGTACAAGAGAAGTTTCCTACACCAGGAAATGTGTTAACAGTGGATGTAGGGAAGCACAGGGACGGACTGCTGGAAAGGGGCAAAGGCTGCAAGACAAGCCTGGACAGTTATCTGTCCTTCTGCACTTTCAGGTACAGAGGAGGCACCTCCAACAGAGGGAGGGACACGAAGGGGATGAACTGTCTCCAGAGGCTGGCAAACATCTCCTTCTCCCAACGCCGCTGAAGGATGCAGAGCTGCATGGGCACTGCTCCTCCTTGGGCAATGTGGAGCAGCCCACATCAGTGGCTAATACTGCTTCAGGGCACATCCAAATATAAGTACTTGTGCAGCAATAGTAACACCTCCACGCCTTCCCACTGCTTTGGGGCAAAACCAAGGTAATGAGCCTTTGCTTTAATGTTACAGATCAACATTTTGTGGTGTAAGAGACCAACTGGCAGCTAACACCAAGGCCAACTTGTAACCCACTGGAACAAAGAACTGTCTTCCAACAACAGGAGACAAAACTTGATAAGGGAGCAGGGGGTGGAGATCCCCTGAGCCTGTCCGAGGAATGTCTCAAACACTCACAAGACTGAGGGATGGCAAATCCCAGGAAGGCTCCTCTGTAGAGAGTTAATTGGGTCTGGCCTTGGGAGAAGAAATGTGATAACACCATAAGTCGGCCAAATAAGGGAGTMTCCAGRTAAGTGCTAAGAAAACAAGAACGACTGATAAAACCAAAGAAACAACTACTTGAACTGAGTGAACTATCCTAATTAGCATACTAAAAAAYCCACCCACCAGCAGGAAAAGCCCCCTGCCCAACAAAGCCCCTTCCCCACTGAATATGCGCAGTAAAAAGAAAGGAYGCTGTGACTGCAAGTGGAGACAAGACATACAAGAACCAACAGAAGCGAACTACGAAACTACCCCCGTAGCAGAGGGGCAGTTTGAAGTGAACAGCGGGCATAAAAGGGGAAGGCAAGGAGGGGAATAAGTTCTTTCTCTCTTTCAACTTTCAATCTGGGGACTTGGGACTCATTTTGGGAACTTTTGAAGGAGCGCTCCTGCRGACCAGAGACCCCCATCGGCTGGACCAACGCTGGAACCTGGACCGGTGATCTCTCCCTCTCGCTCTCTCGTTCTCTTTCATTTATTCTTTTACCTTTTCCTAGTAAGTAACGCAAGGCATAAACTCCCACAGCAGTGGTGAGCAACAGGCTTTTCTGCTACCCAATTATTTCATAAACTCCCACATCAGTGGCGAGCGTCAAGTTTTCCTGTTATCCAATTATTTACCAATGAGCCTAGCTATAGAGTAAAAGTCTTTGCTTATGTACAGACCTTGAGTGTCGTTTCACCTTAATCCATACCAAGGGAATTTGCAAACCTGAGTCACCTCTCCTGCACAGGTGGGACGTGACATGTGGCAACAGACAAGACTAGTCACCTGCAAGGATGCAACGGTGGCTTATTTTGTAGGCCCTTCATCAACATTCCCTGTAGAAAGCTAGCAGTAGTAGATGAAAATAATATTTAAGTAATTTTCAAGCTTGTTTTTCTTAGTTGTGGACAATTTCAACCATGCACCTGAACCCCATTTCCAGTGGGCTGAAGGAGCTGGCCAGAGCACGCAACTGTACAACAGCATCTCTGAATCTGCCTGGTCTGTTCAGCAGCTGAAGCTCTGCTTCCTGAAGTCAGCCAGCATCCCTCTGGCTCGCACCAAGATTCAAAATAGCCTTGCCCAATTAGGGATCCCCCTGGATACATCCTAATCCAGGCCTCTCCTTGGATTAGGAGATAGAATGGTACAAGACAACATAGGTTATGATAGGTTATGAAATGGACCTGCCTCTCCCCAAATAAACTTCAATGAGAAGAGTTGTTATGCTTAGTTTAAGGGTGTCTTGAACTGCCTGTTCTTTGGAGCCAGCAAAGTTTCAAACTGGAAAACTAAAAATACTTGCATCTGTGTGAGGAGGAGACTCAGACTGTGCTTGTAAGTGCTAGGTAAATTCTGAATTTTATTATGTGTTAATCTTGCCATAATGAACAGATCCTCAGTTATTATGTAAAGGCATTTAATGTTCTAACACTTGTGTACAAGTACAAATCTCACTAGATGATCAGGTATGTAGAAATATTAACATCTTGGGCACAGAACAGTGTGCTGAAATTCAAGTACAACTAGTCCGATAAAGCAGTCAGCACAGACACCAAACATTTTCTGTATCCAAAGCAGTTGTACAGCCTTGTTGAAGAATTGCCATTTAGAATTTACTTTAAAGGATCAACATTGCCTAGTCTGCAAAATTGTACCATGTAATTAGGAGTTAAATTCAACTACCCACAGCATCAACAGAAAAATACCGAGAAAACCCAGACCTGCATATATGCTAGGTTTTTAATTCCTTTTTTATCCGAGACTAAATGACTGTGTTCTATTACCAAAGGAATACTGAGACAGAAAGTAAATGCAGAGGGACACTCACAAGTAGGCAGCTGTTCAGGAAAACAGTTTAACAAAAATAGCTACTCTGCTGCTTTGATATCCTCCAGAGTCAAGATGGAAAGCTTCACATGCACTTGATTTAAGAAAAAAGGCAAGGCTCCCACCCACGCTCTTTCACAACCATGTTTCTCTTTGCTCTCCCACTCTCCAGTGACCTCAATATTCCAGTTACACACAATGTCTTCCACTCTCAAAGAGATTAAATAGCAGAAAGATCTTCAAAGAAGTTTAACACAAATCAAATGCATTTTCAGCTAATGCATAATAAAATCTGTGCAACTCAGTGCCATCAAATATCAGAGATATATGGATTCAAAAGTAATTTGGGGATATTTGTGTAAGGCCAGTCTACTGGTGGCTATTAAATCCAACGGCCAAGAAATCTCCATACCAGTAACTGCTGAAAGCTGGGACTAAGAGCCAGAGGAAGGACTACCCTATTCAAACTCTATTTCTCACATTGTTTCTTAGTCACCTGCTGTCAACCAGTCACTAGTCTCAACTAAGTCTTTAATACGAAATAGTGTAGCATTAGCTTCATTTTAATACAAAATAGTGTTTTTATTTGAGAAAACCCACAAGAAGCCTTACAGTGTCTAGGTCACCAAGGGAAACCAAGTCCTGAGGTCTCAGGACAAAGTCTTCAGGTGGTATTTAAAAGCACATAGATAAGCTTGAGCAGAGAGCCCAAAAGAGTAAGGGCAGAGGAAGGCTTCACTCATGGCAGCATTGCCCAGGCAAAAGGGAAACTCTTGAGCAATGGGTTTCCCTTTTAGTTTCTCCTGTGGTAGTGCCGAGTCCCCACACAGTACTCCGTCACCATGTATGAGAGCACATTACATCTGCCTTGTTCTTTTGCTCTTCAGCATGGTGTCGACCCACCAGGCAGCCCCTAAGTCCTGGCAGCTCGCTCTCAGAGCATGGCGTCATGTATTTCAGTCATGACAGGAGGCACCACGTATTGCAACAGCTCTTGAATTTTGTTCAAAAAAAGGTTTCACAGCCTCTAAAGTTTGTTAGGTACACTGGCTTTTCAGCAGATGAGAAACGGTTTCTACCAGTCCAAAGTAAAGCAACTCAGCTGCACAGAGAAGAGCCTGTTTGCTTTTGCTAAGCTCAAAGGCTTTTCAGGATTACCTCTGGAACTGGATTCCTCCCTCATTACCCAAGTGGTCCAACTGCAACCTACGCCTACACGTGCTGTGGGCTTACTCCTGCGTCCACAGTACTAACACAAGGTGCAGCAGCAGCACACCTTGTGCATGCACCAGGCCAAAGCATTGGTTTGTAATCCTGAACCCCTGTGAACTCAAAGTGCTCCACTGCTCCCACTCTGGACCTTACCTTCTGGCACTGAAGCCACGCAAGTAACTCAGCTCTTGTGAATAACCCCTCCATCCTGCTGCTGGATGAGACCTTTCCAAGTCAGACATCATCAAGAAGACTATCACCAGGGTCTCATCAGCTGTGCTGTGTTCCAGCTAAATCCATCCACCTCCCACCCAAAAGAGAAGCTAGCACATCATTTAGGCAACTAGGAAACAGAGTAAAAGCCACAGCAATAAGTAATCTATGTTTTGTACTTAAATAACATAAGCTAGTCCAAAGAAAGATAAAACCAACAAAACTCAATTACCTGTTTTGCAAGACTGTTTTGTTAGGGAACAACACAGCATTCACAGTGTCAGAGAGCAGAGATGATGGAGCCCAACAAACCACCGAGCACCAGCCACGCATTCTTCGTCTCCATAGGCAGTAACTGATAACACTGCACTGGATGTGGCACCACTGCTTTGTTAATGTTAAACTGGAGCTCATAGTATAAATCTCAGTCTCATACTTCAGCAAACTTGGCTTACCTCAGGTCATGGCCACACTGAGTTTGTGCACAGCGAGCACTGGGGTATCACCACACGCAGCACCTTACCCACGCTCCCACTCCAGCTGGTTTGCCATGATTCCTTGTAATACAAAGCAGCCTAAAACATCTTCTCAGCACCAGTTTTAAGGCTGAACTGGAAGGCCAGCATTATAAGGACAATGAGATGAGCACCTCCTGTGTAGCCGCCTAAACTCCCATCAGTGTCAGCTGCATAGTGTTAATGAGCCACTAAACACAGATATTATTAATCGATGTGTGATCAACAGTCACTACAAAATGGGTCCAGGAGCAACTCTCCTCCCCTTGATTATGCCCAAGCAAAGTGTTAGATATTGCAAGGGCATGTTATAGCAAAATTTGGCTTGAACTATTATTAAATGGTGAGAGATCTAGGAATTTCTTTTCTGTGTGTCAGAATGCTGTTCTGCTGAATGAGACTGTCTACGTATGAAAGCTAAAAGCGGCGATGTACGTGCCCAGTAGGTACTGAGTAGCACATCCATAATTCACTCAGCTGAATGCAATTTAACTCCAGTATTTCCTAACAAGTTACTTCTCTCACACAGATTTTTATATTCAGTCCATTTTGACATCTCAAGGAATTCATCAAATCACCATTTGTAAGTGCTGTGAAACATCTGTTTCTAGTGCTAATAGCAATGGCTTATCTTAAAAACCTCAAAGCCCTCCAAACCGCCCCGTTTCTGTAGCTGTTTCAGATCAAATAAGGGGCTGTTTGAAATGGGGTTTCAGGTTATTATAAGCTCCAAACATATGCAGTATCCAGTGATGTATTTTACCCAGRCCTCGGGGAGTGTGAATGCATTGGGTGAAACACAGATGCGGTGCTCCGGAGGGGAGTTTCAGGATGGGGACACCGGGAAGCGGGAGGATGCTGCCCGTGATGCAGATATCCCAGCTTGGGGAGTCCCTGGCCAGAGATGCCAGCGCACTGGTTAGCGTGTCAGCTGTGGAAACTTCCACCCAGCATCGAAGGGACGGTCTTTATCCCTGCCCACAAGCCCAGCGTGGGTGTGCAGCCAGCTGCCGGAGCCCAGCTGCCATCGCAGCCCCAGCCCCGCTGCCGCCCACCACGGCTCTGCAGGACAGCGGGGCCCGAGGTGTTGCGGTCACACAGAAACACACTGGAATAAGCAAAAGGGCACCAATACGTTCTCTCATCACCATCCCCTACATGCGCTGTGCCCACAGTGTTCCCCCCCGGGCTGCGGGTTTAATTGTCCTGTGATTGCCATGGACTGAGTTTCCCATATTTTCTTCTTTCCCAAAGCAAGGGAGCCGGGCTGGTGCACGCATGGACAATTTCCCTGGGCAGGAGCATCGTCGGGATCTCACTGCCGGCAGAAGTGCTCTGTGCCATCTGCGCCGAGCAGTTTGTTTGCAGAGCACGGCTACCTTCTGTTTGCTACCTTCAGAAATGAAATTGCACAATGTAGGAACAATCACAGGGAAACATTTCTGTCATCTTCGCTGGTACCCTCAGCTGTACGGCCTCCTGAATGTGAATTAGTGTCTTAAGCAGTTTATTCATTCATGGCAATCTGTTCATTTATTTTCAAGAGATTGTATAGCTCCAGGAAGCCTTGCATGTTTTTTTTTTTTTTCTCCCCTCTCTAAGCTCTGACTACAAGATATTCTTTCTTTATTTTTCTCAAATCGTTTCTGCTTCCACTCTGCTGGGCTCATGTATGAGACAGTCCTGGTCTCAGAAATGGAAAGGAGGAAGATTTAGGACGTCAGCAAAGAACGCTGAAGCGGATGTGAGCTTGCACTTGGCATCTGCACAGCTCAGAGGGGCCGAGGGGCCTGGCAGCTGGCAGCAGTGCAGGATGCGGCCATCTGAACACTGTCATCCTCTGGGTCCTCCCACCCCACCGCTGAGCACCACGGCAGTCGCTGCACTGCAGGAGATGCTTTACCCCACGCAAGAYGGCACGGGCAGCCAGCCGGTGGCATGGCTGATGGAAAAAGGATGAACCCCTGCATCCTTCAAAATAAGCTGCAACAGGAAAACTGAATTGGATCTCTTGGGAAAATAAACTTTCCTGAAAAGCTCCCAACACTCCCTGATTTTCACCACACCAAAGTGCGGCAGGAGCAGTCGTTTCCCTTCTGTAGCCAATACCATGAGCAGATCACAGCCCAGTTTACTGAAATATTCAGCTTTGTTTTTCAAARCAAAAAGCACAAAACAATGTAAATCTTTCCAAAGCTTAAATAAATGTTAGTTTTGCAAAATGGACATCATCCAAGTTAAGCTTTTGGTGTTTTTTTTCTGGATTGTTTTTATTTTTTGAGATTTTTGCAAAAAAAACCCAAACCAAAACCAGCTCATTAGCACAAATGTACAAAGGTACGACAAAGGAATGCCAAGGAAGCGGAATTACATTCCAGGCACAGCTGAGGTAGCACAACATTTGTCTTTGTGCAGGAAGCCAGAACAGAGCTTGGCATCACCCAGTTTCAGCTGAATCCTATTTTACAGCTTTAGTAGGATGAAGCAGTGCTGCAGCACAGTGCTTACCTTGTGCAAAACAGTCTATTCCTTCTCCATTATTTCGGATCTGGTGCCACAGTCTTTACAAAGAAAAAACTCTCATTAAATCTGTTCTAGTTTTCTGTTTAGGTTTTTTCCCTCGTTGCTGGAGCTCAGAAGGGTTTACAACACCAAAGCAGGTATACTATTAGTTGGTTTGTCCAGAACTAAATATTAGTGTTATAGAGTGGAGATTTGGCAGAAGGCTTATCTGCGCTGCCTTCGAAATCAGTGTCCTCAGTGTGGTCATCTAAGACTGCAGCAGAGACCTCCAAAGCACATTATTCTGTTTCTATAATACAAGGTGTTATTTGTACAGAGAAGACCGCTCTCTAGTGTTTTTCTTCCCCTGTGACTTTTATTAATTGGCAGACAGTATGAAAATGTGCAGCTGCATTGGACGTATCATATTTTCAAACAGACATTTCAGGTCTGGCTTATCTTATTTGATCCATTAATCACATATTGCTCTGAGTCTAGAAATAATGTTAAAAAAGTCTATATAGCTATGGCTTATTAGGATAAATTGGTTTTCACAATGGCTTTACTAATTTCCATCATGTTTTCCTGAGACCAGTCTGGCCAACTATTATTTTCCACTGTTTCTTTCATCTATCTACTAATTCCAGCAAACTAAACTGGATATTCCCCATGACTCCGAAGAGTTCTTGCTGGCTTCTTAGAAATTATTTTGATTTCACAGATACTGAAAAAATATGAACATTTGATGAAAATACCCATGTTCACTTGCAGGACCAGGAACTTCGAAGCTGTCGCTGTTGCTGATTAGTTTTCTGTGGAAAAAAAAGGATAGTTAACCTATGAGATATCAGAYAGATTATAGCACTGCTCTATATCGTCCATGCCATGAGTAGCTAGTAATAAACAGCCAAATTTATCAGCTCTTAAGATACTCAGTAGCTAAACCATTAGCTCATGTTGAAAATCTGACTCTTTCCTTCAACTGTTTTAATGGATTCTATCCACAGAGTATTCAAGCATTAAAAGAAAAAGCTGATAATAAAACTAAGAGTATCAGAAATGTAACATGAGAGATTTAAAATGAGAGTCCTGTAGAAATTAGATTATTCTTGTCTAGAAACACAGTTCACAAGTTCTTTAACATCCTTTCTAATCTCTCTAATAGGAGACAGCAAAATGCATTTGAAGAAATCAGGAATAACCCAGGAGCAAATGCTGAATCCACAGCGAACAAAGATTTCAACCAGTTCTGCTGAAAATAATGGACTATTGAATGGGACGTGTGATAGGGAAGGGAGAAGAAGAAACACAGCAGAAAGAAAATCAGGAAAGCCCAAAGACAGTGTTTGCAAGTTCCCTTGCATTTGCTGTGGAAATAAAATGATGGTAATGAGGACAGCCTCAGCAGAGAGCGGGGTAGACAGTCTTTGAAAACCTGAGTTTCTGGGTCATTTCTAAGGCTCTGGGAAGGACCTTATCTTCTTATCAATGAAGTCCCTTTGTCAGTTTATAGAAAGTTCTGGGGAAACAATGTAAAACCGCAAACAGAAGCTGGAGTGGGAGACTCTCCTTGGGCACTCTCAGCAGGCTGCATGCAACAACGTGGAGAAAAAACACTTATTGCATAAATTATGCATCCTCATTTGTCACCAGGTATCCTTTGAAGTCCTTTTGCTAGAAGAACTCTATCTTCAGAATGAATTTCTCATTTTATTGCTGAGCAGATATGAAGCAAAAGGAGAACTGTGCATTTGTTTAAAAATTCCTAGCAACGCACCGCATGCTGCTGTGGTTTCAGAAATGAATTTGATGGTTCATTCGAGCAGCCTGCCTTTGAACTGGGCAAATCCCAACTCAATGGAGAGCGTGGGCGGAGGCTGGCTGCTCCATGCTGCAGCGCTGACGGGAGCAGGGCTGTGAGAGCGGGGGCCCTTCGTGCCAGCGCCGCATCGCTCCCCTCCCACGTGTCCCTAACGAAGAAGATTTGCATGTGCCACCTTTCGGCCACGGGTGCCGACAGACCCAGGCGTCATGTGGAGGCTTCTCCCGTTCCTGGTGACCTGAAGCAATCTGGACAGGATCATAACAAGAAAAGCATCTGCCAAAAACCTCGTTGATGGTCTCTTCCAGGGTGCGAGAGCCTTACAAGCACCCTGACTCCCTGCACGAGTTTTAGCTTCCTACTTGCAGCATGGAAGCACAGTGCTAAACAGTGTGAGCCAGAAACATCACCTCTGCCGATGGCACTCACACACAAGAAAGAGCCAACCCACAACCCCTCCATCACCTTCGAGTACAGCGGTACCTGCCAGCCACTTTGTAGATGCAAATGAGGTTTTTTTGCAACTTAGCAAGCTCCCCACTAACATTTTGCATATTCAGTTAATGGAAGGTTCCTGAAAAGTCAGATTCTTGTGGTACATATGGCACATCCACATCTTGTTGGATCTATGTGGCATTTCTCAGGGTAGAAGGTTTTGTTATTGATGCTCTCTGCCCAGCTCAGGACACAAAATAACTGCAAAGCATCAATATTTTCCACAGAAAAAAAATCATTTTTACAAAACATTTTTTTCAAAGTATAGAAAAAGTTACTATGAAAAGAACAGCAACTTGCATTTCCATATTACTGTGGGTCATCCTCTTCCCAGAGTCATGCACTACTGTGAAGCGCGGTACAATGAAGGATTCAGCAGGTATGTGTAACAGCAGCTGCAGGTTGTGCCAGCAGAGCACCAAAGTGTGTTGTGAAGCAGACATTAGTATTTTGGTGACCAGCACTGGTACAAGTATCCTGAACTTCCCCAATTTCTGCAAAATGGACATTCTTAACCTGTTCCTGATTTATTGAAGCTCATTTTTAACATTCAGCTTCATTTGATATCACAGACATGAAAGCCAGAAGCCCAGATCTCCAGATTATCTTTGGGTGACAGAAATATAAAAGAGCAAAATTGAGTCCACCCCAATTTTTAAAGGGCAATGTTGCAAAATATTCATGAGCAAGGTTGTTCAGATCTTCTTGTACCCTTCTTTGGCTGCTGTTCAGTTACTCTCTTAAAAAATGCCTCCCCGGTTACAAGCAGCCTGCCAAATTTCAATGTTATGAAAAATTTTTTCAGGGTTCATGCTAAACTTGGAAAGAGAGGCTGCCACAGTAACCCGGGCTCCTCCTCTCCACACTAGCCACCTAGGATCCAACCTTCCTTTCTTGTGCCTGCAATTAATTTAATGATAAAAAAGTGCCATTCTGATGTTCAAGGACCTGATGAATTGGCGCTAGCAGGGACGCAGGCAGCAAGCCAGCCTGTGGATGCAAAAAGGCAGAGGAGATGGAAGAAAAACAAGCCTCTTGTCAGCAGACAGTCATAATATCCTGGGTGCTTTCAGGTAATCTTTAAAATGCCAGGACAATTATTCCTTGCTCTGCCCAGCTTTGCTGCCTTGATTTTTTAATGAATCAAGCTACAGCTTCTTCTTAACTGAACCTGCTAATCTCAAGCATAGCTGGAGGGGAAGGTGCTGTTTATAGTGACAAGTCACGTGTGCAGCCTTTTCTTTTGCTGACCTCTCATCCTTTTGAGCAGAAAATACCCCTATTTTCCAATTCCCTCACAACAGGCATAAATCCCATGCCCACGACTGGCAATGCTGTGCCGTGCAATGCAGGAGCACAGGCTTCGCTATGGCTTCATAGTGCAGGGAGTTTTAAGCACTGGCCTTTGCCTTCCTCCTCAACTATATTATCTGAGTAACCTTAAAAAAAAAAAAGACAAAGTCATTTAAAGCACTATTAAGCAGCGTGGGTGCAGAGCGCTCCTCGTTCAGCCATCTCTCTGCCAGGCCATGGCAGCCGTGGGGCTCTGCTGCAGAGCACCGCAAAAAAGAAAAGATCATCAGCTGTTCAGAAATGATCCTCAAGGTCTCAGTTTGCATTAAAAAGAGTATATACTTAGCTCAAATATAGGTATATCAAACAAAGGGTAATATGAGTTTATCAGTTGGAGACCTGTCAATATTACTTAACTTCTGAGTCGATTCAAGTTTCAGATTACAGTCATCACAGATAATCTTTAATTTAAACCAGGGAGCACTTTCTGAACACTGACTTATAATTTCTTTTGAAATAGGAAATACTGATAAATAGAAAATATAACCTGAGAATCTACAGGCAGAGGTTATCATCGACTTCGGTTATCCTCACCGTTGAGAATTTGCTCGTGTTAAAGGGGCCAGTATTGAGCGGCGCAGGGGCATGCCCTGCAGAAACGCAGGGTCTTACTGCGTGAAAGAGGTTCTGGGCAGGACCGGGAGCCAACTGGTTAGGTCTGGGTTTAACCAAGGTGGAGCAGACAGCTATTACTTGTTCTCAGGAGGGGTCTGGCAGCCAGGATTTGCTGGGGAAGCGTTGCAGGTGAGGCTTGAGGGCTCTCTGATGCTTGTTCCCATGACTGTCCCATCTCGTCTTTCCCTCCAACAGCATCAGCCAAAGCCACTGCGGAGACACTTGAGAATCACGTGTACGTTGTGCTGTTGGCGCCTGGCTCCTGCCTTTCTGACGTCTTGCAATAGTCTCACTCTTGTGAAGAGAGCAAAGATTTTATAACCCACTCGTGCTCTCTAAGAGCTTACACATTTTGTAACTCCATCTTTATTGACAAAGTTTCCTCTGGGATGATGTAGATCTGCAAACTGGGCCACAGGCGAGATTAAGAATTAACAGATTCCCAATACAGAGTACGCATCAGCTGCAGGTGGTGACAAGTAATCAAACCATTGCTGTTATCATCATGGGGATAAGCACGGCAAGTCAGGGGGAAAGGCGCAGCTCCGTGCCCGCTCCGTGGGTGCACAGCACAGGCAGCTGGGGAGCTCCCTGCCCGCCCCCCGCAGCTCCTCCGGTTGCCTCCTCCTCCTCGCTACGGGGTAAGAGCCTGCAAAGGGCAGTCACCTCGTGCCTTCTATGGTGCATGAGTTTTCTGAGTGGTACCTTCTTTGCATTACCTTAATACAGCATTTAAAACTGCACATAGGCAAGATAAAAATAGTTCAAAGAAGCTTTGCTTTCATCCAGCCCAATCTGGCCCAATTATCACCTTGATGGCTCAGGGTGGTGGCTGTGCTTTGGTGCTGCAGGACGCATGGGGGTTAGCAAGCAAGGCCAGCAGGTTGTCAGGTGCCTGCCAGGTCTGCCCAGCCTCCCCCTTCCCCAAGTCATTGGGCAACGTCCACCCAGGTGGGGCGGTCGGCAGGGGTATCCCTCCATGGTGGAGAAGCCATGAACGGCAGCTCCGCTCAGGGACCATTTTCTAGCAGGCATCGCCTACAGTCAGAGCTTGTTTTGGCTAGAATGTTTAACCTCCTGGACCAAGGTCGTTGGCTTCCAGGGGGAAGGGGGGCTGAGCAAGGCAAATGCTGTAAATCTTCACAATTTTAAGGTATAAAAGATCCAAAGGAGTTGTTTAGACTTACAGAGTAAAATGACACTTTTGTTCAAGCCCAGCAGAACTTCACTAGAAGGGATGGTAAGGAGGAGGTGAATCCCGGGGAGAGCAGCCAGCAGCCCAGTCTCTCTGGTGCACCAGCTTCATACAAACAAATACAAGCAGGAGCAGAAAAAGTCATCTGGACAGTGTCCTAGGGTTACTGCAGCCAAAGGCAGACCTGAGTCCTGCTGCTTCCCATGTGTCAGGATAAGGCAGCAACAACGGAGGACAAGAGCACTTTTTTGTCACAAAGATCAACCTCAGTTTATCTTATTGTGCCTCCAGTATGTTGTTGCTCTACATTGTCTTTGGCATTTTCATGCAAGAGAACAAGATGGTCTGACAGTCATGAGCAACAAGGACACCAGCCTGGACTGCAGAAGGATCCACCTAGGAGCAACTTCTAACAGCGTGAACAAACCCCTGCTCTAGCCCAAATCAAGCAGGGTTGTGCTTCAATTTAAGAATGACCTTTGCCAGGTGCCCCCCAGTCAAAGCTACCATAGTTCACACCCACTCCGGTGTTTTCTCTTTAAAACACTTTTCTGAGATGAAAGCACTACTATTGATGATAGTGATGATATTGATGATATTAAAGGCGCAAGAGCAGGCCATCCCCATGTGCCAAAAGACAAGCCAGCGGGGAAGAAGACCGGCCTAGATGAACAGAGAGCTTTGGATGGAACTCAGGGAAAAAAAAGAGCATTTATGATCTTTGGAAGAAGGGGCAGGCAACTCAGGAGGACTACAAGGATGTCGTGAGGTTATGCAAGGAGAAAACTAGAAGAGCCAAAGCCCAACTAGAACTTAATCTGGCTACTGCC
>JAYKAV010003291.1:273689-355130 GCA_035582835.1 Phoebastria nigripes
CAGGTGATCAGGCCCAGTCAGCATGGGTTTATGAAAGGCAGGTCCTGCCTGACTAACCTGAACTCCTTCTAGGACAAGGTGACCCCCTTAGTGGATGAGGGAAAGGCTGTGGATGTTGTCTACCCAGACTTCAGTAAAGCCTTTGACACCATTYCCCACAGCATTCTCCTGGAGAAACTGGCTGCTCRTGGCTTGGATGGGYRTACTCTTGGCTGGGTAAAAAAMTGGCTGGATGGYCGGGCCCARAGAGTTGTGGTGRATGGAGTTCAATCCAGYTGGCAGCYGGTCACAAGTGGTGTTCCCCAGGGCTCAGTGTTGGGGCCAGTTCTGTTTAATCTCTTCATCAATGATCTGGATGAGGGGATCGAGTGCACCCCCAGTAAGTTTGCAGTTGACACCAAGTTGGGTGGGAGTGTTGATGTGCTTGAGGGTAGGAAGGCTCTGCAGAGGGACCTGGACAGGCTGGATCCATGGGCCGAGGCCAATTGTATGAGGTTCAACAAGGCTCAGTGCCGGGTCCTGCACTTGGGTCACAACAACCCCATGCAACACTGCAGGCTGGGGGAAGAGTGGCTGGAAAGCTGCCTGGCGGAAAAGGACCTGGGGGTGCTGGTTGACAGCCGGCTGAACATGAGCCGGCAGTGTGCCCAGGTGGCCAGGAAGGCCAATGGCATCCTGGYCTGTATCAGAAATAGTGTGGCCAGCAGGAGTAGGGCAGCGATTGTCCCCCTGTACTCGGCACTGGTGAGGCCCCACCTCGAATACTGTGTTCAGTTTTGGGCCCCTCACTACAAGAAGGACATTGAGGTGCTGGAGCGTGTCCAGAGGAGGGCAACAAAGCTGGTGAAGGGTCTGGAGCACAAGTCTTACGAGGAGCGGCTGAGGGAACTGGGGTTGTTTAGTCTGGAGACGAGGAGGCTGAGGGGAGACCTTATCACGCTCTACAACTACCTGAAAGGAGGTTGCAGCGAGGTGGGTGTTGGTCTCTTCTGCCAAGCAACTAGCGATAGGACGAGAGGAAACGGCCTCAAGTTGTGCCAGGGGAGGTTTAGATTGGATATGAGGCAAAATTTCTTCACGGAAAGGATTGTCAAGCACTGGAACAGGCTGCCCAGGGAAGTGGTGGAGTCACCATCCCTGGAGGTATTTAAAAGATGTGTAGATGTGGTGCTTAGGGACATGGTTTAGTGGTGGACTTGGCAGTGCTAGGTTAACGGTTGGACTCGAGGATCTTAAGGGTCTTTTCCAACCTAAACGATTCTATGATTCTATTCTATGATCATCCTAAAACACCAGGCAGAAAATAGGGCCCTATTTTGCTGAGTTCTAGGCAAATCCGGACCAGAAACACAACCCAGGTCTAAGGGTTCGCTCTGAGACGTGGTTACAGAAGCAAACATGAGCCTTGAGGATTCATGGGTGCTGATGATCCAGCGCTCAGGATGATTCCTCCGTGAGCACCAAAGGGGCAGAACGAACAATCCAGATCCATCCTGCCATGAAGTAAATCCCATTTAGCTCTTGACATGATCTCAGTACAGTTATACAATGCATAAATGAAGAGCTATGTCAGAAGAAAACAGCCTCTGCGCTGCTAGTCTGCAGTTCACAGCCCTTCATTACTGGCTTCTCCGGCTTCTGTGAGCAGTGCAGCGCAGGTAGCTGCAGGGACGGCAGCTGCGAGGCTTGGGCTGACAGCAGGCGCATCCCAGATGTGGGATCATCCCAGGCAGCAGCTGCAGCCCTGGAGCATGCTACCGGGCACGCTGATTCACCTGCGTATCCCTTCAAGGCTATTGGTGCTGATTGGGTTCATACGATCACACATTCATTGCCTGATATTTTGATCATCAGCATTTTAAAAACCATCTGTGTATTCTCTCATGATTCAAGTCTACTTGCTTCCCAACCATATTTAGCACAGACCTTGTTAACTTCATCCCTACCAGGAGCTGCATTTCCCTACCGAGGCAGAGCCCGACACTGCGATGGCAGAGCTGAAGACACCCCAACACTGGCTGTGCCTTCTGCTCTCAGAGTGACAAGAAAGCATCACAATCAGTCACACAAAGCAGATCCCTGAATCTCCTTTTTGTTGTGATTATTTTTAGCTTACCTTTTTCATGAGCCCCCAAACACTCCTTCCTTACTATTCTGTATTTCTTTCTCCATCACTGGTAATGGGTRTTGGGACTCTTTCTGTAAAGTCTGTGCAGAATGTTTAAGATAATTCCTCCCTTTCTCCTACCTGCACTAAAGGTCTGGGAAGTCAARTGCTTTCAGCTTTAAAAATTACACCCAGCTGCTACACGGCATTTCCAGGAGCAGCCCATGCAATGGAAGAGAGTGTTTTATTTATCTGCAAAATCCAAAGCATTTCAGGTTTGCAGCTGGCATCCTAATTTCCTGAGAGAAATAATCACTTTATTTCTTTCCATGGGTGGTTATAAATATTTGAACACATGACAGATAATACTATAAAGTTATCTATTGTTGAAAAATAAAAATAGAAATAAACATCTCTGTCGTGGTAAAAACTTAAGGTCTGTACAACTGTAGCTTTATAAAATACAATTGTGTGCAAGAAAAATCTTGGTTCAATGTATTAACAAAATACAAAGAATTCTGCTTCTCAAATGTATAAAAGATTTGGCAGGTAAATAATATATTCCATTATCAAGTCATAAATAATAACGTAAGTTACTTTTGTCCTACAAACCACTCATTCAATAGAGGAAAAACAAATTTTACCTTCACTTTATTGCCCTCTGGTGTAGAAGTGGGGGCATGCACCGCCACCACCGCCACCGCCGCCACCGCCACCACCACCGCCACCACCACCGCCACCACCGCCACAGCCACCACCACCGCCACCACCGCCACCGCCGCCACAGCCACCACCACCGCCACCACCGCCACCGCCGCCACAGCCACCACCACCGCCACCACCGCCACCGCCGCCACMSCCACCACCACCGCCACCGCCGCCACAGCCACCACCACTGCCACCGCCGCCGCCACAGCCGCCACCACCACCACCACCGCCACCGGGCAGCAGCTCCCTCCGCTCAGGCACCTGAGGCAGCTACTGGGGGAACCCTGCCCTCCTCACCCTGGGGAGAGCATCAGCCGCTGGAGGATGCCTCAGGAGGCAGATGAATACTTTCATAGAGCKCTTTTGAAATAAATAAATAAACGGGCTATTTATAAAAGACAGGGAATTAAAATGCAAGTTGTCTTTAAAATATAATGCAATGTTATGATGAAACGGATGTCATTAACAGTTTTAAGGGGAGAAAAAAAATCTTTAGAAGTAAAATAAAAACGGGTATAAATATTCCAATGAGGTTTTTATACTTAGATAGGCCCTCAGGGGAAAAAAGCCCCTCCCACTGATTTTTTTCACATGAATTTTTTCTTGTGCTTTTGATCAGCATCGGTTCCCCAAGTCTAAGAGCCTGTCAGGTTCTGCTGTTTGGTCATCTCTGGGGGAAATGCAGCCAAGTGATTTAGGACAACAAATCTTTCATGGCATATGCTGCCTAATGTAGACTGTGATTAGAGCTGACACAAAAATATGGAACATAGATGAAAAGTAAATGTTGTTCCCTATAATTTGATGCGAAGGACTTTTTCAAGTATTACCACGTTCTGTTCAGATTAACTTATCCCTGGTTTTCCACAGAAACCCGAAGAGCTGAAGGGAAGGAAGAAGGAAACTAAGTAAATAAATAAACAAGTAAACAAATAAATAAACACAAGATGATTAAGTTTTTGCATTCACAATTTACCAAGAGCAAAAACAAAAGGATATTTGAAACGTTGTTATGCACAAACAGTTCCGTTAAAGTAAAGAATATATTTTTACATACATATTTTTTGAGTGGCTGTAATTATAAGGGAGGAAACTCATGCGCAAAACCAGGGGCGCAGTGAGGGCGCGGAGGTCCAACGCTCCAGCCGCGCTGCGGGCAGGGGAGCGCAGTGTACCGCCAGCACCTCCCCATCCATTTGGGAAGCGGGTCGGCAGCGTGCCCCGCGGCCGGCGCTGCCCTGGGGGTACCCTGCCGGCGTCGGGGCGGTGGGCAGTGGCTCCACACAGCTTCTGCTTCCCCAGCCGTGAGGCAGTGAGTGCCGCAACATCCCCGTGGGCTGCTCGCCGCAGGGACATGGCGCCAGGAGCGTTKCCCTGGGCTGCCCTTAGCTGACATGCAGTGAGGAGGTTCGGCAGCGAGATGGTTTAATATGGACAGCTCAGCTTTTGGCAGAGCACCCAGGGTTTGTTTTTATGCACACACAGCTTATGCTGCATCTATACATGTACCCACACATACATATGTTGGAGGGTTTGTTGAAAAATGCTGTACGTTAATAATGTACTAATGCACTAAATACCTTGATGGATCAACCAGCTCTAACAGATACATCAGCTTTACAGACAGTGATAATGCTGCTACCAAAAATCATGTGTTAAACTGGCCTAACTCTGTTTTTACTACATGACCCTCCTGATCCACATCAACAGGTTGTTTGGCAATCCATTGAGTCCGTTCAGTGGCTGTGCCCACACATTCCTATACGGATTTGAAGGAAAGAGAACAAGGTCTAAAGTGACGTACACAAAGTCACTCTACAAGGTATGCATAAGTTCCATAACTTTGATTTAAGCTAAATCAGACTTCATCCTTTTGGTACCTGCTATCCCTAAAACCTTTTTCCAGCTGACAATACGCTCAATCTTCTTATTTACCAGTTTCTTTAAGTTAATAAAATTAAAGTTGTTTCTTCTTTCCCTGACAGCCAGAGGTAAGTGCTGAGTCTGCCAGCAGGCTGGAACCTCCCCCTGCTGCAGAGTGATGGAGAAGTGCGTCCTGTCTTTGGGTAGATTTCAAGTGATAGAAAATCCACATCACCTTGCTTATCAACCATATGAYGGTTTTATTTGCTCAGTGTTAAAAATGTTGTTTTCTTCCTATTTCAAACTTGTTTGGCTGCTGCTCCCAGGCACTGGACCTTGTTGTACCTTTGCTTGATAGACTAAGGAGCTCTTTGCTCTCAGAAATCTTCATCCCTGCAAGCACTTAGGTAGTGATGAAATCAGTTTTTTCACTGGGTAAACTAAATAGATTGAGCTTGCTTAGTCTTCCAATGTAAGGCAAGTTTATAGCTTGTTGATATTGTCCCAGAAAGGATATGCACTTTTCAAAACTGTGTATGAGAACTTAACTACAGCAGCTGTACACTAAACTGGCTCCAAGGCCATGCTTGGCTTTACGAACCATTTTGCATAATATCACCATATTGGTGTACACAGGGATTCTTTGGTTATGTGCTGAATACAATGGTATGCTTATTTTATAACGACAATAAGTTTTCAGTATGCCAAATACATCTCTCAAACACCAGACAGAGACTATTTCTGCAGTGCTAGCAACAGGAGTACTTTTTCAGTGGGGAAGGGGCAGTGCACAAATCATTTAGGAGCTTGAATGTTTTCTTGGTTCCAAAAACACATATTCTGAGCTTTCATCATGCAAAGGTACCCGCACAGCTCTGGCAAGCCTGCCCTTTGCTATTCCAGTTACAGACCAGAGCAGACACAGGTAACTGGGCAGGTACGTGCACGCACGCAGTGTTAACAATGGGTAACACTGGATGGAGGGGAAGTGTAACAGCAYGAATATTAGTGATGGAAATCATTGAGAGTTACATGTGTAGTGCTTGTGAATAATTACAGGCAGGTTTTCCTAGCTGTCTCTTTTGATTTAGTAGCCTTAGTGCAAGAAGCAAACAGACTAATCTGTGGAGTCAGTGGGTTTGCTGGTATGTGTGGGTTATAATTTTGCAAGGATGTGAGCAGATTACAAATTTCTCTTCTGAGGACAAATTTTCTATTTCTATCGCTGGGCTTCTGCAGGGGCACATTTGTCATTACACGGAGCAAAGCTGGCCGGAGAAGCCTCCGTGGGAGAGGTAACCGGGTGCATGGCCTGATGCATCTGCATCGGATGTCTGCAGCCATGCCCTCCCGCTCTGCCACCTTGAGCAGGGCACTCTCGCAGGCCTCCAGGAATCGCTAACAATTCTGGCTGCATCCGCCCGTGACGTGCCAGCTCCAGTCGGGAGGTGCTGGGTAACTGGAGTCCCTGACCACTGTGCTCCAGCCAGAGGAACCTTCTGTTCCCGTAGTGCAGAAGAGCCCCAGGGAGGCCCCCCTGGTTCCTCCTCTGCGAGCGCAGCCATGCAAGTTCTTAGTTTCCTATTTCTAAATATACAAGTTGTAGAAATTACAGCAGTAACCATCTTCCTTGCGAGGCTCAAAGCCTAAAGATTATAAAAACCCCTCATGGTCTAACAAACATTATATAATCGGATTTATTTTTTTCCTAAATATGTTTAGAAAAACTTTTAAGTGCTTATCAGATGCAGCTTGTAGCCTAAGACAAGGAATGATGTAGGGGTGTCAAAGCTATATTGCTAGCAGCTGGTATCAAATTAAGATATAGATTTGCAAGCCTTCCAGCACGGAAGTGGTCCCACGAGGGAAGTCAGTGGCAGGATTGTGTGAGATAATGTGCCCAGGGAAAGTGCTCTCATAAATTGCAGGGGGTGCACTGGGCTCTCAGCACATTGCAGCTCKCAGCCTTAAAATATATTGGACTGATAAGTGTATCCCTAATGTAACCATTTGGCAGCACAGTCAGAGTGCTGCAGATGTTGGTTTATACCTAAGAATTAAAGAAGCAGCATTGCGAAGTACTGCCTACCAGCTCCATTTAGGGGTTTGGGTTTTTCTTTTTATTTCTGAAGCTTTAGTTTCCACATCTCCAAGGTATTTGCAGTAGCCACCATGAATGGGTGCATGCTGCAGTGCCAGACTGACCGAGGCTCCTCCGGCCCCGTTTCAGAGCTCACATGGACCTTTAGGAGTCGGCGTTCCAGCAGAGCTGACCCTTGGTTCCTGCTTACCGGGGGCACTGGAGGAGGCAGCGTGTGAGCACCTTCAGAGATCTGTGCCTCTTTTACTGAAATTCATCCTGGCCAGGGGGGAAAGAGCGAGAATGATTCCCAAGGAGCACCATCAGCAAGACCCTTGTACTGGACAGGGTGGTGGGGAGGGAAGGGGGTGCTTTCCAAGGTTTTGGAAAGCTTTGTGCGACGRACCTAAACTCAGAGAGCATGGTCTGTGCAAGAGAGGTCACTGCGTGTGCTGCGTTTTGAGCCTTCCCATCGCGAGCTCCTTTTGCACGTTGCATTTCAGCTGGGGGAGGAAGCGGTGAGCGTGTGTGATGCTGCTCAGGGCGAGCGGTGGGGGAAGGCGATGGGGAGGTGCAGGGTACCTGTTAGCAGACCCAGAGCCAGGCCAGCCCCTACAGCCACGTGTCTCCATGCTAGTGCATCTTTCACACACGTGAAAGTGCTGTGCACGAGGAAGCAGAGACACATTTAAGGCAGCGTCAGCAGAACTTGCTCCGTGGTAGGCAGCTGAGCACGTGCAGCTCCGTGGTAGGCAGCCCACGTGCTCGCCGCAGAGGGGAATGCTTCCCAGATCCTTCGGAAAGCAAACCTCAACGTAGGGCTCTGCATGACGAGTTTTGGGAAGGTTAACCTGCACGGTTGACTTTCCCATCCAGATATCCAGGACAGACTTAGTCACCTTTCCAGACTCCCCTTGCTCTTTTTCCAGGGAACTAGCTGGATAACCCCGCTCCATCCCTTGTAAGATGCAGCCCAAAAGCTACGACCACCTCAACAGCTTTCTCTCTGGGCTCCAGCTCTTTTCCACCATGAGCTCTGTGTGTGAAGCAGTGGCTAAGATGACAGGACATATATCACTGTGGACTAGCACACAATAAAATAAAAGGCAGTGGTTTGCTTTTTTATGCATGGATTAAGGGGATACATGCAGATATTAGCACATCTGCTATTCAAATGTCAGCACAGGAATAGCTTCACAATCCCAAGCTCGCCAGAAATTAAATGAAAGGAAATATGAAGGATTTGTAAAGCCCAATAACAGAGAATTGGAAACTAGCAGGGAAGAACAGATGAAGATACCATTTTTTTATAACAGGATTATATTATCTTCTATCTTGAGATATCGAAAACCCAATTCATTTTTTTGTATGGCTTGCCATACTAATTGTGAGTCACTGAGGCTGACAGAGAGCTTGTATGCTCTCACAACACAAGGATCTTTGCTAAGGTATAACGTGAGGAAAGGGCTTGGGCAGCAGAAAGCTCAGTCTTTAAGGCAGAACACGGAAGGATGCTTACTTGGTAACAGTGCCACGATAAACGGAAAGGTTGCATATGTGCTGCTTAAATGAAAGGATACTTTCCATGCCCTTGGAGGAATATGCTATTTTTAGTCTCTAAATATCAAACAACAGGGTTTGGGTGTTGATCAGGGATTCAAACGTGACACAAGGCGTTGACACAGCAGTTAGCTATTTCCTACTTCGCATCCCTGCAATTAATAGGCAGGGTTTGGGAAACGCTATCACAAACTCCTCACAGCAACCCTGCCGTGCTGAAAGCACCTTACTGGAAACCTTATACCAGCTCTGCTGCCTGCAGGAGCCTGGCACAACACAGCACTCCTCCAGAATTGTCATTTGATTCAGTATGACCATGTGCTCTGTGCTGTAGTCAAGATCCATAGTTGCATCCTGTAACTCTAAATTATTTCTTCCTCCTCAGCTCGTAGAGAAGGGACCCACAAAGCCATCTTGCAGAAGGGGCCCTGCCAAGAGACTGGTTTTATCATGTTTTATCTGTAGCTTAGAGAAGAGGTTTTTGGGGAAGGAGGAGGGTGGGYAACAGCCTGCTCCACCCTGCCAGGGCAGCCCGGCTTCCCCTCAGAGATGAGGACGCAAAGGACAGTCACGTCAGTCCCCAGGCAGAGCCCCCGCCTCGCAGACCACAGGAGAGTGGTCTTCAGCTTGCTTTCCGAGACAAAGCACTCTCTCAAATCCTTACCATGTTCTTCCCTCAGCTGAGAGACTCAGAAGAGCCACGCACAGAACGAAGCTTGTCTGCAGCAGTCCCAGTAAGCGGCAAGTCTAGGCTGAGAGGCAGGAGTTTGGCTCAAGAGATCTCCTGTATTGACTCAGGAGGTGGCCTCGCTGCATCTCAGAGAAGCCCCAGAAGACAAGGAGGAAGCAAGAAAAAAATGCAGGGCTTGATCAGCTGCCTGAGATGCTGGAAAACAGTAGGTAGGAAAGCACGTTGTCTCTGAAAGCCATGGGAGAGGGGAAAGGCAGGAGATGATTCAGTAGCCATGCTATTTTCCCCRGGAAGCTGTTGAGGTGGAATAAACACACCTCTGGGCATGGGTGTGCTCGTAGCCCAGGTCCACTGGGGACCCCCCTGCAGTAGCTGGGAACCGGTGAGGCACTAGGAACAGCAAAACAGGTACCCTCTCTGTGCCCCGAGGTGGTTGGAAGGCAGAGCATGCAGAAAAGGTGCCGGAGCATGGCCCCACCGTTCTGCTTTCCAGGGCTTGGGCTGGGGGCACAAACTCTTCTGGGCTGCATCTGTGTCAGGTGTGGTGTTGCATTGAAGGGTGCCAGTGAGGTGAGGTAAGGTAATGCCACATCTACCACACATCCCACCTGCTAAAAGACCATTTACCTAAAGCCCCTGCATGAACTCCAGCCCCTGAAGAGGAGAGTTGGCCTCGGGGCACTGAGCGGGCTGTGTGACACAACCGCGTGGACGCAGGAGTCACATTCTCCCATACTCTGTACCATCAGCTAAACTTCAGCAGAGGTGCTGGTGACTCTGGGCTTTTGTTGCTTGTTTTTGCAACAAGCACTTACATCTGTAGGCGGAGAAAAGGATCCCATTCGCTGTCCCATGATGTGCTCTATGCCTTAATCATCTACTGCCATAATTGCTCAAGAAGATTTTTCCTGATGCATTTATGTACTCCACCTGATTAGTAGTCGTATAACAGCAAGCAATTTGCTATAATATTCTGAGAGCGCTTAATTTTCTCTTTGATGAAAGAGTTGTAAATGCAGGCACCTGTACTCAACAGTTCATCTGATTACTTACTTCATTATTGTCATACTTTCCATTATTATTCGATATTTGCAAACAGCACTATTAGAGTGATCCACTGCCTAGTGCCCACTGAAGGAAACACAGGTGTTTTTCTCATAACTACACAGTAATGTATTTTCCATAGATCCGCCTTACGCCAAAGTTTTATTTAAGATGAGATGCACTGATGATCAAGTTTCTGTGGGAATGGGCTCCTGAGGGACAAAGGAGAATACAAAAGGTGAAAGTATCACAGTGAGGTAACTTTGTTGAGATATACAAGACTAAATACTCTGATGAATGACTACTGGTCATTACATAATTAACTCTATACCATGAATAACTGTTTTCTTCCAATTTTCATTGAACCCAAACTTGTTTTTCACGCAGTGAAGCCCAGCTGACAGCAGGAAGAGTGTGAGTGAGGTAAATGACACGCACGTCCACGTACCAGGTACTGTCTGAAGTCAGGGATATTTGAAGTTCCAGCCTTCCCCGGTCCAGGTCCCCACCCGGCAAGTGTTTTTGATAAGAGGAAAGGTAGGGGGAACAAAGATACCTTTTCCTTACAAGCCTGAAGAATCTGCTAAAATGTCGAAACAAATTATCGAGGGCAACATTTGCTGTTTATGGGTCCAATTAAGGTTCTTGATTTTGACTTATAAACCTAAGTTCAAGCCAGTCAGGAGACCCACATAACTTCACAGCACTCTGATAGCTGCCATCAGCCTGGGAACTTTTGTTTCTGTCCTACCAGCTAGCTCAGGGATGCTGGTAAAAGGAGAATGTTCCCAGGCTACTCAGTCTGTTATAATTTGCTCAGACACTGACCAATTTACTCTATCACACACGATATAATCTAACAAGGAATTTTATCTCTCCTAACACTGAGTTCTTCAAAGCCATTCAGGGATGCAGACTCCCCATGTAGCCAGACACATGGCACTTGCAAACTGCAACATGCGCATAAGATACATCAAGTAGTAGGGCTATAGTGCAGGTCTTAACAAACAGTTTAGACTAGATGATTGTAAGTTAGGTGAGATGAATCTGACCCATGGCATGAAAATCCTTTCCAGGACCAGGAAAAACGGTGCACAGCAAAACTGTTTTTGTTATCCACATTCATGAGAAGTAGAAGTTAAACTTTGGTACAAGGTTATTCATCTGAGACATCCCCTGCCATGCACCCTACTCTTTTTTACTTCTTGTCTTGCATATCTCACAGTCCCGTACTTCTGAGATGTTTTTAGCATCTACCTACTCCTCCAATTCTTAAGTAGCGTACAGGTTTTCAAAAGCTAAACCCAATATTTTGCTATGTTGGTGCAGAGTRTAAGAAGTACCAAGGGCGATTTAAATTCTCCTGCAGTACCACTTACAATGACAAGGCTAGGAACTATGCTCACAGGTTGCTTAGAAGTTCCCCATCAAAAATTCCCTACTACATCTGTATACAAAGCCCTCCAGTGTTCCAGCCTCATGCAACTCATAATGATCAAATCCAATCAAGTCAAGAGGCATATATTGGCACAAGTCATGGTGCTAACCTCTGGAGCATCCTCTCTATTTAGGTAAAGCATGACAGCTATCAAACTTGACTAGCAGAACATCATCTGATCAGACTTTCTTTTCAAAAGGCATCTTACTCATCGCTTGGCACCAGGAATCCAGGTTTAGAAAGCACCACAACCCCATAGCAGGAAAAGTTGGTCAACACACCCAAAACTCTTCCAGGTTTGGAGCTTTCTGAATTGTCCTAAAATTCCTGCCCATGGAGGTACTTCTCCATTCCCCCAGTCATGAAGGCTGTATGTGGTTCCTGGTGGTTCACATAAGCCTGACTGCTTGCTGCCATCTGACAACAGAGCCTAATTCCTCGCCTTGCTGTGCTCTCCAGAGAACCCAGAATTTGCAAAGTGAGTTGGGAAAAGAGGGAATTTAACATTTGTCAGGCACTGAATTGTGCATTAATGGCTGTTTCATCAGCTATTTCTACTATTGGCATGAGGCATGGGCCATTTCCAAGTCATGCGGTGGACTGTGATGAAGTGATGCCTGGACTAGAAGTGAACAGGTCAGTGGTGCCGCGCTGTGAAGGCACAGCAGAGGTATCTGAGCCAAGCCCACACAACGCTGACCCTGCTTTCTGCTGCATGGTCCAGGGTTGCCTCCAGTCTTGTGCCCCAGAACAACGTAGTCCCTAGGCCCAAGCTGCTCTGATGTATGGAAGACTTGTTGATTTAACTAAAATTTTACTTAAATTTTAAATTAAAAGAAATATTTTAACTCTATGTTGATACATGCATACATTTATCATATAAGGGAGTGAAGCCAYTTGCCAACAGAAGTCACTCCTATTAATAATACTTGTAAAATGCTCAAATTATGTAACTTTTATATATGCCTATTTCAAAAATTAAATTAGGCTAGGTTTTGGAGAGGTGAAGCCACTAATTTTTTTTCAAATGAATGGAAGAAAGGTGTTTCTTTAGTTATCAACACTGCTATAAATTCATATCAAATTTGTCGATTACAGTTACTAATGGCTTGTTCCCTGTGGAGCTTGCTCAGTACTGGTTGCATCTCTGACTCTACTGTCTATTTTCATCTCTTTAGCCTTTTGCCATCTTTTATTGACAGAAAAGCACACAGATTTTTTAAATGTCTCCATTCATATTGACTAAAACTTCAAGCTGAGTTATTTCAAAGGCTTGAGCAGTTCAGGGAACATATAAAAATCATTCAGATGTCTTGCTTGCTTTTCTACTAAAGGCATTCTGCAAAAGGGAAAAATTACATTATAAGCATATTCTTCCCCAATATAGTTTTGGTTACAGGCATTCAAGATATGTCTCAAGGTTTTGATATTTGGATTCTATGGGAAAGTACATAACACAATCAAAGCATAGGAATATTCACCTCTTCCCAGCATGCATTGATTCAGAGCTTATAAAACTCTGTGAGAACTGCTCCAAATAAATATAACACCACTGAAGATTTTCTTGGCTCTAGTGCCACAATGCCTTTGCAAGGAAGGATGTTTTTAGAAGGAATCCCATAAATCAAAATAGACCGAAGCCAGGATGTTCCCATTACCTGAAGTACAGGCTTTCCCAAACTAATTTCATGAATTCTAAATGTAAAATTTAAATTGAAAATATTTACAGCATTCTATTTTTAATTTTAAAATATTTCTTTCATATGTGATATGAATAAAGTTTATCTTCAGTGGTATACAATATGTACACAAAGCTACTAGCACATGTAGTGGTTATCTATTGCTCTACAAATGTCTAGAGGTTGAGATCAGAAGAAAATCCTCTGACTTGTGGGATTGCAGCTTTGTCAAATACACTGGAACAAGGTCCTGGGCAAGCTGTAGATCCTCCATCTCTAGAAATATTCACTATGCAAATAGACAAGCCCCGGAGCAACCTGACCTGACTCTGAAGCTCATGCTGCTTTGAGGAAGACTTGCACTAGAGATCTCTAGGGGTCCCTTCCAGCCAAAATTATTCAAGGTTCCTGTGGTGGTTGTCCCACCCGACTTGGGATCCAGCTCTTGCATCCTGGAGGTTAAAAGGTAGCAGGTGAAGGATCCCTAAGCCCAACACACCCACAGCAGAGCAGGTGCACACCTGCACAGCCCAGGAGGGACCCTTGACATGCCACATCTCCATCCCCCCAATTAAAGACCACTGACAGAAGAGCTAACATTTACTTTGGCCAAGCAGGGATATAGTTACAGGTGATTCAGCCTTTTATCCCACTGGGATGCTGTTAGCAAGATCTGAGGACCAAACTAGAGCTTTTCAGAGGCACCAAAATCCTCAGCTCTCAGAGCTGCTGTTTCAGGCTTATTGCATACTCAAGCAAAGCACCCCATTAGTTACTAGAAATGGATGGGAAAATTTGTTGGAGAGCTTAGGAGGTGTCTGTGGAAATTCCTCTTGAGCTAGGGCAAAGAAAGACTAGAAAAGAGTTCTTAATTAAAACTTGCTTTTAACTTTTTCATTATTTGAAAAACTCAAGCCATCAGATACATCAACAATCTTCAGATGGGATGCCTAGCGTGAGGTGAGGTCTCCTCTATACTAAGGTTCGCTTTTCTTTTGTTATTTATCTGAAATCTGTCAATGCTTCAAAAAGGGGCACCACTGGCAGCTGTTGTGTACTTACAGCATTTCTGAACAACCAGGTGAAAAAAATACCGAGTAAAAYGCTCCTCAGTTTGGCAGAAAGACACTGACAGACTTTAGGAGGAGTTTGGAAAAGTAAGTGTCACCACAGGCTCATCCAGGCCATAGTTCCTTAGCTCCCAAGTCACCGACTTGGAGCTGCGTCCTCAGCTGCTCCCCCCACCTCTGAGCCAGTTATCCTGTCAGAGCAAATCACACTGCTTTGTTGTGATTTCTTCCCGAAAAAAATCCCTGTTGGCTCTTTCTTATTATCTTAATATCCTCTATATACCCACAAACTGATTATTTAATCATTTGCCCTAGTACCTTCTCAGGTATTTAATTTAGGCTTCCAGCTCTATAATTTTCCGAGAGCGTTTGAGGGAGAAGTGCTCTGTTTGCCATCCTCCAGCACTCTCTGGGTATTCCTCACCACCCCACCTCCCCACGAATAATCACCACTGGGTCAGGGGTTTTCTGGGGCAGTTCAGCAAGTATTCCAGGGTGGATTTCATCAGGCTCCCATAGCTTGAAAACATCTAATTTATCTAAGTATACTTTAATCTTTTCTTTCCCTGTTATCCCCTTGTTAAAATTAATTGCAGTAAGTGTCTGGTCACAATTAACCTTTTTCTGAAGGCTGAAACAATAAGGCATTGAATAGTTTAGCCTTCATTTGCTTCCCTTCGCTGCTCAGTACCGGGGCTATACATGCCTTTGTCTTCCTCTTATTTCTGATGCATTTATAGATGCCTGCCTTTTTGCCTTTTATGTTCTTTGCCTGTTTTATGCCTTCTGCTTTCTGATTTTATCTTTATAGGCGGGAGTTTATTCCTTTATATTCATCCTTAGTCATCTGTCCTTATTTCTGGTTTTCTGGAGAATTCTTTTTATTTCTCCGTGTCCTCAGAGAGCCGAGAAGCAGCCTCGGGAATGCCTGTCTTTCCTTTGCAACAAGAGGTTGTTGTTGTGCCTTCAAAGCAGCTTCATTCGGTAACAGCCAGTTCTGCTGCAGTTCGTTTTGCCTTTGAATATCCTCCCGGGAGGCCCTCGCTGCTGCTTCCCTGACTTCATTGAAATCTGCTTTTTTGAACTCCATTATCCTTATTCTGTTGATCTCCTTCCTTCCTTTCTTTAGAATAACAAATTCAATCATTTTGTATTGTTTTATGGTCATTATCACCCAAATTACTTTCTGCCTTCAGTTTCTCCAGCAGCCTTTCTTTCGGTAAATATCAAATCTAAAATAGCTGTCTGTGCCCTTTCACAATGCTTTTCCAATAGACCTTCAGGCGATTTTTCTTAACTGAGATAAGTCAACATATGTTCACAGAGCTGAATACAAACATGTGGGATTACCTGCGTAACTGGGACTGAAGGGCGGGTGACACTATCGGACCCAGCCGCCCTGAAGACCTGTTGGCCAGCCGGCCGACGGAGCCGGGGAGCTGAAAGCACATGTCTGCGGGCGGCAATGGAGTAAATCTAGCCTTCCCAAATTCACCCATTGACTCCCAATGCCAGAAAAACACATACAGTCGTTTTCACTCATTTTTCAAGTCCATGCATTCTCTGTCATCTCTTCGACTGATTCCAGCTCTTCCTGCTCTCTGTAAGGTCTTTACATCGCTCGGATGTATATATACATCCTTACTTGTATTAAACCAAACTATTTTCTCCCCTCTCAGAGCATGCTCTGTGGGTACAGGTTCCACTCTGGCAATCAGAATTGACCTGCAGATGTTGTTAGCACTCACCCAATGAATTTAAAAGCAGCCTCTCAGTCAACTTAGTTCAGAATTTTTCACCAGCTCTAATTACCTTGTACTGAACATTGCCTGGCTTGGCTCCCAGATGGGACAGGCTAACACTTAACTCTGGTTTCTGTTTTGGGATGGACAGATTTCTTGATTCAGTTGAAATGTTTAAATAACAATCTTCAGACGAGTCATGCAACGGTTCGGATGGATGCCTCTTCACGTTCAGCTTGTTCTAAAGTTCTTAGCTGAAGAAAGATAAACTTCACCAGGTGCTCAAGCACGTGGTTGGAGCAGAGACTCAGGTGTTTGAAACACTTGCTTCTATAAAATAAAGCACACAGGGTACAGAGCATCCCAGTCTTTTCCTGTTCGGGGGGATGTTGATTTAATTAATTAATTTACATTGCCTTCCATCTAGTCTCCTTCCACTATACTGACACACCGCAAATCGGATTGAAAAGTTGTAGTTCTGGGTGAGAAGCTTTCATTTTAGTGAAAGCTTGTGCCACTGTTTTCCAACGTTAACTATGAAGTATCTCCAGATCCATTTTCATATCACGCTGTTTTGTGATGTACAGTGAATCAGTTCATAAAGTTTCCCAGGGAATCAGTTCTGAAATTTTTCCATCAGTGTTTTCCAGGGAAGTTAAGGAACTTTTACTCCAAGTAAATCATAGCCGTGGTTGACTCCTCACCACACTGCCATGCTAGAGAAACTAGAGCCCAGGAGGGCAAGTCACACACCATCGCTTCCCCCTCCCAGCCATGCCAGTTTGAGACCCTTAGAAAATACAGGAGTCCTGTTATACTGCGTTTCACCAAATATCTTTACCAAGGGTCAGGTTCTGTGGCAGCTGCCAATGTCAGYGAGCATGCAGGAGGCAATTCGGGGTGGCTGCGTGGTGCGAAGGTCGTACCACCCCAACCAAGCTCCTGTAGGAGGTTCTGGCTGTTGCCTCCTTGCAGGGCACGTCCCACCTCCGAAAGCATGGTGGACTCTGCTCTCTTCCCACCCCTTACGCCCGGGAGATGGTGTGCAGGATGCTCAGGAAGGAGCAAACTCCACCAGCCTGAAGCAGACCATCATCTACTGCCACGAGAACGGCCCTTGCGTCCAGAAGCACAGTGTCAAAATGCCTTTTCCCTTTGCTCTGTGGGGATTCATAAAGTTGCCTGCCTGAACACATGCTCCCCTGCCAGCCAGCGCTGAGGGSACCCCAAAACCTCACCTGCTTTCAGCCACCAAAGGTGTTTTAAGACCTCTCCCTATAGGGTACAAATAAAGGGAAATGAGACTAAGACTCAKTTTGCTCCTGCATAAATGCTGCCTGACACAAAATCTTTACAACACAAGTTGGGAACATCAAACAAATCACGGTATCCTCATACCAAATGATTAACTTCTCCAGCACCGAGCCAGTCCACCAGCAGTCTTTCCTAATCATAAATCATCTCCATTCTCTAGAAATCAAGGTGCCTGCCAGAAATAGCGCTTTCTCCCAGGGGTCTGCCAGGTGATGCTAATGGCATCGATCACGTCTCGGTCACAGGCGCATCTGACTAATACGGGCTTGTCTGCCTGTGATTGCTCATCTTCTCCTGCACCAGCTCCATCAGCACCCTGCCGAGCACTTCTGCTCTCCAGATAACTGGCCTCCCCACTGCCAGAAATCAACCGTGTGCCCTGGAAAACTAATAAATACGTAGATGAGAACAGTGCAACAGCAACATCCATGCCTATAACCCCTCCTTAGGGGTCAGTTTCTTTCCTTACCAAAGAAGGGAGGGCTCCTGTGTCCCGAGGAGTCGCAAGGGGTGTCCTGGGAGCATAAGGGTCAAATATGATTCAATTTTCCAGGTACTCAGACCTTAAGCCTGACATTTGCTAGGAGTCTACTGCCTGACCACACAGCACTTTATCATGCCAGGGGAATGGATGCTGTGCATTCATTTAGAAGAGATTAGTTCATATGGCTGATTTGGACTGAATCATCTCAGCACGTCAATGATCCCATTGCGGAGTTCTGCCAGGAGAAATGGCCTCAAAAAAAGCCTGCTTTAATTGGCAAACATTAAACCAAACCTAGCCTCCCACCCCAAAAAGAAGAAAAAAAAAGAAAAAGGCAGTCTCTGAACTGCAGACTCTTTTCTATACAAATTCAATTGCCTGGTCTCAGTCACTTTGGATTTGCACAGTAGCCAGGAACAGCCGCTGCGTTTCCAGAATGGAAAGTATCTCTGTTTTACCCTCTTCCCTTCAACATGTTTGCACAGGAAAGCTGGCTGATGTGTCACAGTTGGCTGACATAAATTAGCATTACCACAACATTCATTAGGTTTTTTGGTTGCATTTGTGATAATGGTCCCTAGTAATTAAAGTAACCAAGTGATCTATTCCAGTTTCACCAAAAAACGCTGAATCCGCCTCCGAAATGAAAATGGGCTCTGTTCTGGATTTTTTTAGTTTATGTGACTGTTAGTTAAAAATCTATTTTTATTCAACAGTGAAACCAAAACATGTTGATGGAACAAGGCAAACCCCTTAATTTTTCACACAGCAATTGCCCAGCCAAAGCACTTCCCTGATAAATTCTGACATGAGAGAATGTATTATACGCTGCACGGTTACTATTTATAGAAAAAAAGAACTAATGAGAATAAAATAGGAATATTATGCCCCAAATACTTAATATGTATCATATTATTAAGTCTTTGAAAATATGACTCAGTACTAGTACCATCCGTTATTTCAAGCTAATGTAAAAATCACTGAAACTTGAGGTACATGAACTTTGCATATTTGTAAATCAGGTTTTTGCTCCCGTGGATGCACAGATTGCAGAGCCAGGAGGGACCATCGGAACCATCTGCTCCAGCCTCCTGCAGAACAGGGGCCACAGAGCCTCTTGCCACAATTCCTGCTCTAAACTCACCACTCCTGGATGAGCTGGCATGCAGATCTTTAAAGCCATCCTCTTCCCATTTCAAACTTCCCATGATAAACAGCTTCCCTATCCTGCGGTAATCTCATATTTTAACTTTTTTTCCCCCCCCCTCTAAAAAATAGCCATGCATGTCAAAAATAAGTTCTACTTTCAACAACAATGAGAAACTAAACTTTTTTTGTAGCAGCATGTTGTCTACGATCACAAAGAAATGAACCACAGACTACTGGAGAATCAGGTCCTAGAAGTAAAACATGGARTACTGTTGGAAAGTAAGGTTACTTTGATGATAATTAATTTTTTACTTGGGAAAGGCAAATAAGATCTGCAGCAGACTCTTGGGGCTCATACTGTTGCATGTTTATTAGGATGCACTTAAACGCTGACTTTCGTTGGAGGAGCTCCAAGTCTCCTGTCAGTCACCCAGTTTGGGTTAGATAAATTCCACAACAGCTTTTTCCAACCTATTTYAGACGTGCTTTGCTACCTACAGCAACAAAGCACAAAGGTGATGCTAAGGAAGGTGATCCAGCCTTTAACAGCAGGTCACATTCAACAAATACAAACTCAGAAGGAAAAGTTGTGGATGGACAAAATGAGACACAGAAATTTAATTATCTGAGCTGCACAACAAGCCCAGAGAACTTAACCTAAACTCATCAGTCATGGTTCAGTTCCTTGATTTCTAAAAACCTCCTCCTCTATCATGGAAAATGTGCTTGTTCTTCCTCCCATTTAGTTGTCTTCTAATTTCTTATGGCTTAAAAAATTGCTGCAGTTTTGTTAATAAAGRAAATAAACATTTCAGCACTTCCTAAAAATTAATGTCAGAGGATGTCTCATAGTTTGAAAACAAAGCTATTTTCTTCAGAAATTTTATTTGTCTTTTGTTAAACTGAGTCATGTATCATTACCACCATAAACAAAAAGAGGTAGAAGGATGAAAACCCAAGGTGGCCTTCTAAGTTGAGGTGCCCATTTTACCGATATTGGCAACATCACCTAAACACAGGATTAAAATTTTCTCTTCCCCTGAACCCTGTTGTCCAGCATTTTTCTTCAAAATTTCCTATGCCAAAAGGAAAAAAGAAGTTAACTGAAGCCTACTCATGTGAGTCAACTCTTGCTGGAAAGTGGTACCCAGAGGAGAAAATACAATGGTGTAGAGCTATCTTTGTAGAACAAAATTGTTAACAACAAAATAATCACTATTTGCATAGCTCCAAGTGACAAGGGAGTTTTGTTGCTGTTCTCATTAATATCCTATTAACACAACTGGCTGTTTCACCATGTTGAAAACAGCATTAAAGTGACAGAGGAAACCAAAGTCAGGTGGTGACCTGACGTAGGGAGAACTGCGATCGGGTGCCGAGAGTGGCTGGGAGGGCACTGCCGCGCCCGGACCTSTCACGGGCATTCGGCAGCACGCCGAGCCCATGGCATCCCCGGGATCCGGCATGAGCGTGCACCGCATCCGTACCGCTGCTGGCACATCTCCACGCGCGGCTTGGGGACAGCCAGCTGCTCCTCTCCCGCGTGCCTGGGACCACCATCACCGCCGGGGTCTGGGGAGGGAGGCAGCCTCCTGCCTCCCCCCCCACCAGGAAACCTGCCCCTATTTTCGTGCAGCCTCCAAGCACATGCACACAAGTTCCTCTCGCTCCCCTAAGCCAACAGAAAGTCCCAGCTGTTTACACGCAAAAGCTTGTTGTGTTTCTTTAGAAACTAGCCAAATTCTGCCTTCATCATTTCTCTCCACCTTGGGGGGGGAAAAAAAAAAAAAAAAAAGGTGTCTGAAACCTGATTGAGATGAAAGCTTTTTCCCTTTAACTTTTTGCAAAACATTTCCTCCCTCCCCCCGCCCAGGAGCTGCACCTGCGTTCCAGGGGATGCCAGCTTCAATCAGGACCAAGTGAAAAGCTGCAGTATAAACACGCCATCATCCAACGAGTAACAGGCATCACATGAATTATGCTAATATGCTTGGTCCATATTTCACTATTGCCAATATCTCCAAATGGCTTGTGTGAAGCGAAACACTTCAAAACACTCTAAAGACTTGGCTCATCTGATTTTCACTCCGTACTACTAGAAACTTCTCCTAAAATATTGCCTGAGGGAAGCGTAAAGAAGAGCAAATTAACAAATGTCTCCAATTCTGGAAGAGAAATGCAGAAAAGGTCTTCTCAGAGACCTTCTCGGTCCTGCAGGAAGATTGCAGAAGACACTGAAGCTGCACCACTTGATAGATGATTGGCATGAAAATGGAAAAAAATAAAGTAAAAATCAGTTTTGTAGCACATTGTGGGATGGAGGCTGTGTRAGTGAGCCAGACCACTTCTCCCAGGCAAGGGAGCTAATGGGCTGGGTTTATTTATTTAACACCAGAAKGCTGGGCACTAACAAGGCCAACACAGTTTAAATTCAGACTCAGCAAACCATAAATAAGTTGAAATGKTGCGGCCAGGAGCAAAGAGAAGTTTGTGGTTTTCCTCCCCCTTTCCTTAATTGCCTGTAAACCRGAGAGTGAGCCCGAGGAACTGAAACTCATGCCAACGGGGGAAGACGCAATGTCCCTGGTGGGGATGAAGATGCCGATGGGGACGTCGGCACCGGGTTTCAGCCTGCCGAAGGGCAAGGTGGGGGCTGCACCCAAGAGCCTCTCCGATCTCTTCTGCGGTTACTGAAAACTGAGACCCCCAGGACCTTGCCACGGTGTAACGAACACCAGCCCAAACGACCTGTGGGCTGGACAGGCTTTGGAGGCCACCACTTTATATATGTACACATAAACATTAATTTAAAAAAATATGTACCAAGCAGGGGTACGGCAGCAYGAGCTGCTGCCTCACCAACAGCCTCTAATGTGGTGCAACGCGTGGCAGTACTGGGGAGAGCCTGGCAGCCCTCCYGTTAAGTCACATCCCGGTTTAAGACAAAAGATCCATCATTAAATAACAAGTTAATAGTAGCAGTGTTGAAAAAAGATAAGATCTACTTAAAAGCAATGTTTTCCTGGATTTGAAAGAATTAAATAAGTGGATAAATTTTACATGATGATGGTCAATGATTTTCCCATTCCTTCACAGCCAAAGAATATGTTAAAGATGTATGGAGTCTGAAAATTGGTAAAGCCCAGGTAAGTAAAAATCAGTTTTAGGATGCTCAGTGAAATAATTTACATACATACATGCACATATACTTACTTTTTTCCTATAGATATGTACACATAAATATTAATCTAAATTCTGGGGAAAAGGGCAAAAGACTGAAAAATGTGTCAGTGTTCAAAGGACACAGACTTGAGTAGACATRGGTTCATTAGTCCAAAATAAATCCCAGATGAAAACAGTAGAAAACCAGAAATAAGATTCAATTAAGTGAGGTAAAGGTGTGGTTATAAAAAAGCCTGTAAAAAAAAGGAAAAAATATATCTTGTAAAAAAAATGTGATTTTATTTTTGCATGGCACCAAAGACTTTAGCAGGATGCCTGGGTACATCTAACCCAGTATCCAGACTTTTACAAGGCATTTGGCTTTGCATCACTGGGAGCCCAGAAATATCTATTAATCACTAAGGTGAATGACACACTGAGAAGAAAAGGGAAATAAAGGGAGTCTGGGGAACCTGTTAGGCAGGAATCTGCAAGGCTCAGCACTAGCCCTGCAGCCTACTCACCATTTTTAAACAGTGAATGAAACTTGAATTCATTGTTGATGACGCCGATGGATAACAGAGAAGTTATCAATGGTAAATACCATGGGGGATGGAGACGTACAGGTGGCATCCTGGTTTGCAGTCCCCGAGTGCAATGAGTTTGAAAGATGTCTGGGGCGGTCGGCGTAGAGAACTTGGAATATGGAAACTCCACCACTGGCATTTAACGTCAGGTCAAATTAACATCTCCAACAGGCCTTAAGTAGGTTTGATCCTGCTTTGGAATGAAATTGCCCAGCTGCTACTCAGGAAGCTGCCAGTCCTTCTCCCCATGCTTCGTGGGACCACCAGTGCGGGACCACAGCAATGCGGCCCCTGGGTGCGCAAACACGGGGTTAGCATCGGTGAGATAGCATCGGTGTGTGCAGCACAGCAGAGGCTCACCGCAAAACTGCTCAATCCGACTTTCCCAGTTTTAAAAAGCCTTTGACAAATTAGTGTGAGGGCAGAAAAGAGCTACAAAAATAGACTATTAGAGAAACTTCTTTACCCAGAGAGATTTAAAGAGTTTAATCTATTTAGTTCATCAGAAAGACGATTAGGAGAAGCCTTGATTACAGCGTATAAGTACCTTCACAGGGAGAAAACAACAGGTATTAAAGGTCTCTCTAATCTAGGTGAGGCAGGCATAACAAGAAGCTATGGGCAGGAGCTGAAGCCAGGCAAGTTCCAAGAAAGCAGGCGTGCAGCCTGAGGAGCTGGTGTGATTAACCACTGCAAAACAAACATAAAGGAAAACAGCAAATTTACCTTTTCCTCTTCTTTAGAAGAAATCTCCAGATGAAAAACTGGAATGTCCAGCATTCACCTTCCCTAATGCAGCCAGCAAAAGTGCATCTGCAGAGTTACAAAACTCTCCCACTGTTTTGATGCAATTTCTCTGGGGCCATGGCTGGCTCTTCTCCAGACCCTGTGCCAGACCCCTGTGGAGGGTCCCCATTCTCAGGAGCGTGCCCCCCCAGGAGGCCTGCCATGGGTCAGACCTGCCTCCTCGGTACATCCCCTTGGCCTTTTGCAGAAAAAAAGCCCTTGGTCCCTGCTCGCCTCTAATCAGGAGTGCTCAGAGGCATCGTTCTAGCCCACACCACGTCTATGCCCAGGAGCGGCTCGGGGATGTGCTGGCCAGCGAGCCCAGGAGCGTGGTCTCTTCACAACCAACTGTCACCRAAGCAATTAGTTTGTTCAACCTCTGAGGGAATGTATGACAAACCAACACCAGGCTATCTATTCACAAATGGCAAAGTTTCCAATGCATTCATAAATTATCTTTTAAGTTTTATTCTGCAACAATGGGTGGGCAATGCCTTAAACCAAGAGCTTCCATAAGGATATGGTGAAATTCTTACAGCATTCACAACCACGAAGCAACTACATTGGCTCGCTCTATTATCATTCAGTAATTGTGTTTGGAATTTGTTTTCTTCCAATTGGAAAATTCTCTGYGAGAAGCAGGAATAGTTTCTGAAACATCAGTACATGGTGTCACAGAAACTACTTTGGCTCCCTGACTCTTACAGCTGCTGCTGCAAGGAAGTTATCATGATATGGATTGTTTCTACAGCTCTGCTTGAGGCAGAAGTAGCTAAAATTCACAATTTGGGACTCTCTCTCCTCTCAGACTACCTCAGTGCCAGGAACCTGGGGGTGAGCTGGGTCCTTTAGCCCAGGGACCTCCTGCACTGGCTGCCAGGAAGGTGGTTTTTTTTGCTCAGCCCTGGACCCTGGGCAGCCAGGCTTAGCAGAGATCTGCCCGTAATCCCACTCCAACCAATTGTGCCATTCTTCTATAATTCTTTTAAATTAGAATTATAATTCACTGATTTAATAATATACCCAGAGCACTAATTCATCTTTGTGTTGTCAGATAACTGAACAAGGTGGTCCCTCCCAAGGCAGGTGCTTTGAAGGTATGAACAGCCAATGGACTACACCAGCATCCCACAGCAGCAGTCAGTTGGTGTCAACAGGTACAACAGCCCAGGAAAATTACTGCCACCTCAATGAGGCTCGTGCCTTCCTACCAGCAGGAAGCCCAGGCGTATGGTGTCCAGCCATGTAGCGTTGTCCTTCTGGCTGCTGAGAAGACACGTGAAAATATTTGCAGCTGTCCTAGGATTTATCAACCGGTGACATGAATAGCACAAGATCATTTCAGTCAAGCCTGCGTATTTTTTCCACTTCTATTGAAAAAAAAAAACAACAACACAATGCAATTAACTGTGGGTGGGAAAACTTGATTGTCCTAGCAAAGAAATGACATTATATTTCAATTCTGTTATATCAATGTTTACTAAAATTAATCTCTGAGGTACAAAACTTTATAAAGCTTAATCGGTGTTTTGGATGCTAAGACAAATTTAAATATATTTATCAATGAAAATGCATGTTGTGATTTAACCCGCCAGGCAGCTAAACACCACACAGCTGTTCACTCACTCTTCCCCCTGCCGGTGGGATGGGGGATAGAATCAAAAAAAAAAAAAGTAAAAGTAGTGGGTTGAGATAAAGACAGTTTAATAGGACAGAAAAGGAAGGGAAAATAATAATAGTAATAATAATAATCATAATCATAATAATAACAATAAAAGAATATACAGAATAAGTGATGCACAATGCAATTGCTCACCACCTGCTGACTGATACCCAGCCAGTCCCTGAGCAGCGATCGCTGCCCTCCTGGCCAACTCCCCCCAGTTTATATACTGAGCATGAYGTCACATGGTATGGAATACCCCGTTGGCCAGTTTGGGTCAGCTGTCCCGGCTGTGCTCCCTCACAGCTTCTTGTGCACCTGGCAGAGCATGGGAAGCTGAAAAGTCCTCGACCAGTGTAAACACTGCTTAGCAACAACTAAAACATCAGTGTGTTATCAACATTATTCTCATCCTAAATCCAAAACCCAGCACTATACCAGCTACTAGGAAGAAAATTAACTCTATTCCAGCCGAAACCAGGACAACACACTATCAATTTGTTTTGGTTTTAATGATCCTGGCTAATAAAGAGAAAACGATAGAAGAGGGATGATATTACAATTACAGCTGGGTTTGATTTAGCAGTTTATCAGTAGAGACTTTAGCTCATGATGAACGCTGTAATACAGTGGGGGAGTTTAACAGATGCTTCCAAGGCATAGGAGAAGACTGAGGAGTGCAGGCTGATGGAAGACACCCGGGAAACAGCAACCGCCAAGTCTGTATGTCATCTGTGTAAGCCACAGCATGCGTGGCCCGAATGGAAAGCTGGAATACACTTATATGTGGAGTTAAGTGTGTATAGATCATACATCTTATGGTATATGGCTTATTAAAAATAGTGAGAATCTTGTAAATGTTGTAAGTGATGTGAAAGGCACTTCAGCTAGAGGGAGAGAGCTAATTAAGGGACACATCACAAGCAAGATCCTCTCCCAGAGAGCAAGGCAGGGAAAAGTGTGTGATCCCAGGGAGCTCTGTGTCATAACACCTCATCCCATAGGATGGAAGAGCAAGGAAAAGCGGGGAGGAGGAAGAGGATGGACACAGACACACAGACACACTGCAGGGCACCAGTCTTCAGCAGGGGTAGAGGCAAATCCAGCCTCAAAAAAACTCTCTGGCAGGAGGCAGTGCTGGAGGAAGGAGAAGAGAAAACCACACTGACATCTCTCAGGATACCATTAAAAAAGCAGAATTACTTCTCTGTCTTGTAATTTTCAGCCTATGTTTATTTTTTACCACTTTACAATCCCCCTTTCAAACATTATCCTCTTACACCCTTGCCTACCATTCCTGGTGGCTCTGTACACAGAAATGTTACCCTTACAGCCCATTGCTCCAGCAGACTTAAGATGACCCTCTGCTCTCCGACAGCCTTTGCCAAGACATCTTGGGAGCATCTCCCAAAGCCAGTTTGGAGTGGAATTATTTTTTCAGGAATCCAGAATCCCACAGAGCTGCTTTTTGACTATTGGTTTGTGTTACTTACGTCCTGTCGGTCTGGAAATGCTGCATGTAACGTATCCAAGGATCAGACTGCTGGTTCATAGTTACCCTGAGATCGATTGAGATATCTGTATTTTCTTCCACTTGTATCCAACTAATCTACTCTTACCTGGTGGCATGAATATATCATAACTCCTAAATTGCACGCTCCTCTACTTTCACCATTAACTTCCATCCTTTTTTAATCCCTACCATCTGCACACTCCCTTCCCTCACCCTGGTGAAACCTCTCAATTTTCCTACCTGTTATCGCTATATGCTCGAGTCACTGCTGAAAAGCTTAACCCAGCCTCCCCCAGCCAGCCCAGCAGTTCCACTCGAGGAACAACCTAATGCCGTTTTACCCTTCAGCCCCTTTGCTACCTCACGTAGCAAGTCATGCCTCCCCCAGGTTACGTACCGATTTCCCTTGGGACACAGTACCCAGTGCTCTTCTGAAGCCTCAGAGTAGATCTATTGCATTTCTTCGTGCTAGAAAATCAGTTAGGTAAAGATATCCGTCCAGTTCACGTGCCCTGGTATGCGTTAGATGGAGGCAACAGAATATGCAGTGTATAAATACACATCTACAATTAAAGAAGGCTCCATGCAGCAGTTTATTGGCATCGTCCTCTTTCATCATTCTCAGACATGCCTTATAGTATCATTGACAGTAAATTATTTTCCTAGATTATTATAGTCTGTCTGGTGAAATTTGAGGCAGATAACACAATCACTCTGCCAATAAGCAGTCAATGCAGGCACTGTGGGAGGCGTAATAGCTTTTCATGGCAGTTCCTAGAGAATTGATTAGCACTTGGCTCATTAGCTCAATAGCAATCAATGACTCTAAACAGCTTAGATACCATTCTTGCACATCAGAATTGCATAATAAAAATCCTTATGACAGATTTACTTAGTACACATTTGCAGCACAATGTTCCACATAAAAGAGAAGAGATTTAAAGGGCTGAGGTGTCGGAGAGGTAGGTGCACAGGAGGGAGCACGGACAGTTCAGCAGATAACGGAGGTGCACAGCACCTTTCACGTGCAAACCCTCCGCCGCTCCAGCTCTAACAGATCCTGCCGGTGCCGGTCCATGCCGCCTGCTCCCTGCCACGTCGTACGGCAGGAGGGGTTTGTCTTGCTATGGAGGAGAACATCCATAGCACGTGCCTTTGGCACATCTTTCTCCTTGCATGGGGCCAAGAAAACATGACCCGCAGATTCAGATAAGTCCTTTTTAAAAAGGTTGATGTACCTAAACCAAAGTGGTTTAAAGCTCGGGTGCTTCACATTACACACCATCRTTCATGTTACACACCGTCACCATTCACAGAAATTAAAACGTTTTCCAAATATTTTTGAAAATATTAAACCAAGACACAATCATTTTGAACAACTCTAAATTTTCACCTCCCTTATGGAAAATTATTCTCTCTAATAAAGAAAACAGCAGGGAGAAATTCAAGAACACTCAAGTCTTGTAGCTCACTCCCATGGAGAACCAGTATCGAGTGTCTCACAACAAGGCCCAGCAGAGAAGGACTGAGCACTTTGGGGGAAAAAGGTTCAGAGGCAGAAATGCACCCACACCTTACCCACGGAGGCGGTGAGGCACAGCTCCCCATGGCACAGCCAGCGGACCACAAGCCTGGGCTGGAGGTAGCCCCCAAGGAAAAGCTGGGGGAGACCAGCACCTCCCCAGCGAATTTAAGGTCAGAGCTCACAGTCCGTTTAGCTGGCTTTAAAAAACAAAAAAACAAGTGGTCAGCAGTCTCTTGGCCTGCATACTCATCCACAGTCAGTAATGAGGCACAGCAGTAAAACTAATTTTAAACTTCTTGGGCCGTTGGACTAGATGATCATTATAAGTCTCTTCCAACTTAAAATATTCTATTCTATTCTATTCTTGCAGGCGGAGCTGTGCCACCTTCACTGCAGGTCGAGGGTCTTTGTCCAGAGAGTGGTGGGCTCAATGGGAACACACGAACGACACAACCTGCTGCAAGGAAGACGATGGGGCAATACACACGACAGCGATCCCTGACCTGAGTGGGGAAATATTTTCAAAGTAGGAGATGAGCCCAAAGGGTGGTACCAAGAAAGAAGAAAAAGGCACAAAGGACATCCCCAGGTCCCCACACGGAGAGTGGTAAAAACAGAAGGTCTGAAGGACAAGGGTGCCAGCACTGCTGGGAGAGGTTAGAAGCAAGCAGAACTGTGCCATATTGATTAATTTAATAAACAAATAATTTAATGAAAAAATGTTATGTATGGCTGGAGCAAGGTTGTACCTTTATACTAAAGGCTTAATGAGAACAGCTCCTACAGGCTTTCACTGATGTTTGTAAGCTGGGCCCTGGGAACCAGGCTGCTAATGAACTTCTGAGCTGTAAGTGATAATTGGGTAAGAGATTCAGCAGAAGGAGATGTTGTTGGGAACCATTCAATAGCAAACATGGTATCAAAGGAGTGAGGAAAACTCCTCTGCCAGAGACCAAATCTTGGGTTAATATTTTCCTAAATGACACCACCCAGCAACTCTCGTCGGGTCTTAGAAATCCCAACCTTTTCCCAGACCTTCAGCCCTCTATCTATTAAAACATTAATTACACAAAAAGGAAACATACGGACAAAGACCTTGGTGAAGGAGAGACTTGGATATCTGATGCATCATTCATTTTCCCATTTACATGAAAAAGAGAAAACAACAGGAACCAAGTGAATGAGGTTTTGTCTCTTATAGCTGAATTAATACAGCTGTGGCAGTAAGGTCTCATTGGACTAACTGAGCAGTCTCCCAGCCGTTTGATGAGCCCTTGATAAAGTGCTTGATAAAGGATTGAATTTGTCTGGTGCTGGCTGATTAACTGCCCAGTAAACAGTTGATAGATAATAAGCAAGTGGCAGCAGAACTTGAGACAACCCAGAATACAGTACCCATGAAAGCAAGATAGGCAACCTTTTCATTACCAAAAATTCATCATAATACAAGGGTATTTTAAGACTCATATACTACAGTTATGACAGCTAAAATATTTACTTAAAAAAATTGCATAGAAATTCACAAATGGTTTTAATTCCCTTGTTCTCTTCCCCCCCTAAGAACTGTAAAATTGCCATTATGCAAAATATCAGCTTTATTTATTTTGAAAAATATTCCTGATTTTTTTACAAATGTGTTCARTACTGCAAATTAATCTAAAATCATTAAATCATGAGAGTGTTAAAATATAAGTGGAATTTCAAGACAGATTGTATAAGGGAAAAATTAAGTTTCCATAATTGTTAATATACTTAGATGTAAATAACATTTCATTTTGGAGCAATTGCTTTATGAATCTCTAAGTCTTATTGAATTAATCAGTACACTTTGCATCAGTGACAATCCACATATTCAGCAGTTTTAAAGATGCATATTCTATTATGGGAGCATTAAGTGTAGCTTTATCAGGGATTTAATAAATAACAGCAATATTCTAATATGAAAAACTCATAAAGAGCTGAGCTCAAGGGGGCATAAATTGTGACACAAGGGTATTTTTAAATCAGAGCACGCATATTTCTTAGAGTCTTAGAAGACAAGAAGTAGTGCCTACTTTTGCTTTTTAAAGCCAAAAAATGCATTGTTTCATAACCCAGGGTGGAACAGAATGAGGACCAAGAGGGCTCTCCTGGAGAAGAAGTGGAACTGGTGTCATGTTTTGACCTTGCTCTTCCGTACCTCCATGGAGAGCAGTGCCTGGCACTCCACCTATGTCCCAAAAGCAATGAAACAGCAAAAATGGCTAAAAAATGCAGACTGAGAAGTCTGGAAGCCGATTAGTGTAGTAGCAAGACCTCTTTTTGCAAATGAGGAAATGTATCACAGAAACAGGTGACAGATTTGCACAAAATCAAAGCAAGCCAATGAGTCAAGAGACAAGAGGGCCATTGCTTACAGTGGGAACAGAAGTGTCATGATCAATTATGTATCTCTCATTTAGATGCTTTTGAACAGCTCAGATTCTCAGCATGGGGCAACCTCAAAAAGAAAACCATGAATGTGTGTTCATCTCGCTTACACTGTCATTCGCCTCAAAAAAAAAGTGACAGAGACAAGAGCATGTGGCTGCGCAGGACACCCCATGCTCACCATGAATGCAAGGAGCAGGCAGCCCATGCAGCCCCACGCTTCACATCCCAAGAAATAGAGGGCAATACTAACAAATAGCATCTCTGAACTAGGAGCAGTTTGGGTTCCTTGCTCGTACTGTCCCAGTTTTAAATACAGTGAGACACTCAGCAATGCATTGGCGGTGTTTCAGATCATGCCCAACTCTAGGTGTTGACCTCCAGCTGCGACAGACAACACAACACACAGTGCGTTCAGAGGACACCAAACCCCCCAACTACACCGGCTGTTACACGGCTCTCGTTCCCTGCTGCCTGAACAGCTCACAATTACAAACTCACATGTCTTGGAAACAAAGTGCAACACCGTTTTACAGCAGGAAACTGAGTTCATCTTAGGATTTCTTGGCTGTTGGTATTGGGTATAGCCACCATCAGATCACCCAGCAAGTCTGTAATGACCTATATCAGAAATGGGCACTAAATTTAATTTCTGGAAAATTACCCAGGGCACACAATGTGGAATATGCATGGGCTTTATGCTAGCTGCAGAAAACCAGCAACTCATTACCTAACCATGGCTTTCCAAGACTGTCCGCTGCAGAGAAAACTTTGAACAAACAAACAAAAAACCCATCCCTTCCATCACTGCTCCATACAGCAGAGACATCTGGCTCTAGAAAAGATTATGTATTTTAATCAGCACTGATCAGTCGTAGTTGCTGATTTTTATAAATGACATTAAAATAAGAGAATGTTTCAGCAATAATGTCATATTATGACAAGTCATTGGTTTGACTGCTATGTCATAAAATAATGCATGAATAACAAAAAGCATATAAAATGAACCCTCTAAAAGACTAAAAATAATTTTTTAAGTTCTGAAAATGTTTAGAATAGAATTTCAGAACTTAGAAATGCCTCAGCTGGTTTCAGTCCCCTTGCACCCTCTGGAGGTCTCCTGTGAAGTAGGAAAAAAGAGATGTATTTGGTTTCCTTCAATCTACCAAACAGATGCTGGGACACCAAACCACATTACTGATGAGATGGCCACCACACTGCCAGGATCCTCAGGTCACCTACCCCGAAGGAGGAAGCAGCAACCCAAAATGTATGCCAAAAAATCCCCTTGGGAGTTCCCCTGAGCTCCACCTGTAGCTACAGCCCAGCGGCTGTTGGCACGGGGGACGTCTCCCAGGGCGCGGGCTGCTGGCAGTATGCAGTAATATCAGTAACACCTCTCCTCTGGAGCAGGGCTCTCAGCAAATGCCATGCACGGGAGGAAGGCACACTGGCGTGGTTATCTCTGCCTGGACACCCGAATGGCGTGTTTGCAGGATATGTATATGTGATATGTGTATATTCAGATCTACCTTGCAGGTCTGAGTAGAAAATCATCATTTCCATTTGGCTCCCATCTGTGCCTTCAAGGCAGCATTAAATGCTCAGCACGAACTGGCCCCCTCTTTTACTCACCAGCTGAGCAGAAGTGTTTTCTAGTGCCGTTAAATAATCCCTGCTTAACCTTAGTTTGGATGCAGTGAAGTGCGGCCAGTTATTCAAAGCCCTTTCTCTGAATTTGGGATACAGGCTCCAAGCTCCCACTCACTGTGCTGCTCTGATAGCACTGAGTGGCTCCAGGACAACGTACACAGCACCTCCGGGAGAGAAAATAACGCAGACCTGTAGGACAGTCGTGCTGTGGAGAATACAGGTGCAATCATGCCAAAATCAGAGCTGTCGAAAGCAAGGCAAGATTTTTATTGCTGCTGGTTTTGTTTTTAAATTTTCAAGTTCCTAGCCTGGAAGCTGCAGTTTGCTGTCAGCACTTTGTTGTTAAAAATATCAACATTTGCAATGAATACTAAGCACATGCAACAAACTGCTAATAATAAGGTTCCTCCTGCTCACTGCAAGAGGCTTAAAAGCAGCGTCCACAAACGACGCRTCTGCCCAGCTGGCAGGGCTCTGAGCTGCTTTTCCAAGGGTCTAGATCCGAATCTGTGAGTTTAGCCAATTCTGTGCCAGTTGTTGTCATGAAAAATTGCCTTTCTCCGAATGGCAGAGGGACTCAGAGCTTGTRCTCCTCCTCCTCCTAGGCAAAAGACAAAGAAAATGTTAACAACCTCAGATTAGCTGCACTTTAGCAGCGTTGGCATTTTCTGTGCCTTTTGGCTAGATGACGGAGCACACCCTGGCAGATAAAAGGTTATAACTATGGCCATAAAATGTTCCAAGACAGGAGAGAGATTTTTGGCACCAGCTGCCATCACGCCATTGTCAAAAGGTCAGTGAAGCACCGTGGCAGCGGAGCCCTGGCACGGCAGGGCAGGCACCGCCGGCACAGCTCACCGGCAGCTGTGCCGCCGGCGGCTCACGAGCCTTAGGGGTGAAAGCACCGTGGTGCAGGAGAGCGTCGAAGTGGCCTTTTGGCCAGAGGTACAGTTACACACAGTTACGGGGACACCTTAAGAACTGCTGCGAATTGACTGAAATCTCACCGCCGCTAAAAACTTCAAAAAGGAGAGGGAAGAAACTTTCCAATAAAATACAGAAATAGAAATATAAAGCTTGCTCAAAACAAACTCTGACCTCTATTCTTCTCTTATAATGCACAGCACAACCTCAAATTAACCGGCCAAGCGAGTTCCTCCAGAGCCCCCCCGCACGAAGCACGCTGGAGATGGGCTTGGATCCGTTCATCTTTGGCCACATTAATGCTTTTAGGTAATCGTGTGGAAGTGGGGACTCACAACGCTGTATGTCCCCTTGCGTCAGGAGCTTCATTAGGTGATGAGTAAGATGTAGCTGCATCTTGGCTGAAAGCTTCGGGGGACCTGAAAGTGCCTGGCATGGCTAGCGTAGGTGTGGAGCATGCGGGGAGTGGTAGCTCCCTATGCTAACAAAAAACGCTGCTCATTTACTGGTTTAAGTGTGTTCAACACTAGACTATTGCAAATCGCTTTGTCCTTTCTGCCAATGAAAAAAAAATAGTTTGAGCTGACCCAAGTGAAAGCACGTTGGCATAATCACTGCCCTAAAAGCTTTCCCCATCTCTTGGCATCTGCAGCGCAGAGCTGGTCCTTGGCATCTCCCAGGAGAGCAGGGGACAAGGCAGGGCCTGTGGCTGAGCACGACCGCTCACCGCTGTGCCCAGCCCAACCCCAGGGCTCTTTGCTGGGGTCGGTTCTCCATTTGTGGTTTAACCTCTACATGCGTTCCCTCTCATTCTGCATTTTTGTACGTACTAAGGGTTTTCCTACCACTGAAAAGCTGTTCTCCATGCAGTTACTGGTAGACGGCGAACAAGGTACATACTAAATCTCTCTCAGACAAACTAGGTAGGTCAAGCTTTGTAAGTCTCTGCTTTGAAGATAACTTCAGGGGCTATCGTTTTTATGAACCCTGTCCAATTTACCAACAGTGCTTTTAAGGAGGAGCAGCACCTTCTGCTAGACCAGCCGATGCAAGCCCTTGTGCCCATCTCCAGAACGTGTGCTGTTACAGCTGTGACGGCAGCGGGGAGAAAAGCTTGCAGGGGGAGGTAGTATCTTCTGTTAGGCCAAATGATGTAGCTGGAAAAGTCAGAAAAGCTTTTGACTATATAAACCTTTTTTCACATATATGTAACAGATTTGAGACTAATAAAAGATACTACCTTTCTCTACAAACCTCAYCTCTTTTGTAGCCTTATAACATCACAGCTGCAGCAACAAATTACAACTATTGATGTGGTTATTGTTACCTCCATGGTATCATTCAATATTTATTCATACACCAAGCATTATCCCTCTTAACCACTGTTCATGTAGGACACCTGCAAAGTCCTATTATMCCATCACGCCTCCTAGACTGCAAAACCAAAATACGTATCTGTGCACTGTGACTCTTACACCCTAGATTCGTAAACTCCTTTGGTGTCCAGGGGTGGGGGAGACTCTGAAAACCTTCAAGTACAAGTCAGTATGAGTCTTTCCAAAATGTTATCCCCAGCTTCTCAACCTCACCCACATCCCTTCTTCCTGTATCTACAGTCTTGCAGTTTCCCATTAATACATCACTGATTATTAGAACTAGACCAGTTATCAAGGAACAGAACCTTTCCTTTTCCTTCCCTTCCCTCTCCTTCCCTTCCCCTCCCTTCCCTTCCATCCGGAGTATGATTAAGAGAGTAATCTTATTCTCAGCAGATGTAGACTGTTTCACTTTTGGTCTTGCCCTACAGAGATCTGTGCCCGAGATGATTGCTGAATTCACTGGAGATGAGCAATGTTCAGCATCATCAACTCAATGAGAGTTTGGTCAGTGACTCCCGTATTGATGCCGATCTCTTTTGTATGCAATGCATACGTACAGTTTCATTTCAAAGATTACAAATAATACCTCTAGTCTTTCAAACTATGTAGTTTAGTGCATCAGTACAAATCCTGTATCAAATCACCTCTACTGTGGCGAACAATCCCTGTTTTCCAAATGGACTCTCAGCCCCCAAGTTTTGCAGAGCTCTTTTCCGGATGTTTTTTTTCCAGGCTGCAGTTATCAGTACTACCACGTAACACTGCTCTTTTATTTCCTATTTCCTCAGTTGCACAAATCTTACCATTTATTTTGTCTGCCTCGCAGCCAGACCTATACGTTTCTTCCCATTTTTTAGGATTTCTCACTGCTTTCCTGCAGAGGCTATTTTCACAGAAGTTATGAGTTATTCTGCGTATGGAGGAAAACACTACTCTAAAGGTAGGTCCCGGTGATATGTAGTCTATGTTGCTAAAACAAACAAAAGTCTTACAAAGAATACCATAAATACTCTACAATTTGACCAGGAAAAAGAATAACAGGTTTGAAAAACTGACTTTTCTATTGTGATGCAAAGGCTGTACCCACTCCCCCTCATGTAATGAATATGCACAGGAGGCACTGAAAAGCCCCGTCGTTCCCAACACAACAGCCTCGTGGCCAGCTAGGAAAAACTGTGAAATTCCAAATAAAGCAAATCTGGCCTCCTTTTTAATTCCTGTAAAGAAAATGCAAAACAATCATTGCTGCACCTCTGAGCATGGTGTCTTGTATCAAGAGGTAAGTTTGGCAGCTCCTCACTGCAATCACGTGGAAACTTTTCTTCTTTTAAAGCATGAACAACTCCAGCCAAGATGATTTTTCTCCTGAACAGTAATTCTACTGCAGGGAAACTATTTGCAAACAAATGCCCTAGAAAAGCCACTCTCCAGGTGATGAATAGGAGACTTAGAAAGGTGTGTCATGGCCACAGAGAGATGACATGGTTACATTTATTTTCTCCTCCTATGGTATGGATAACGGTGTATCTTACCTTCCTTGAGTTTGTCATGTTCCCAAGCCCAAGATTATGCTTGTCAGCTTTGTAATGAAGAGCAAAAACAAGGGGCAAAATGCAAAACCTGTTCGTTTCAAACATGCCACCTTGAATTAGAAATTAGTCTGAAAATGTCCTTGTCCAGAGTAGTCTAAGTCCTGCTTGCTCCATATAAATTACAGTAACTCTCTGGCCATCACCTCATCCTTCTGTTCTGTGAAGGCACAAGTAAAAAGTGAAGGAACATCTGGAAAATTTTACAGGCAACAAGGTGACATGTTCATAGACCTCTTTAGAAAGTCAGCACTGATCTGTCCACACATTCACCGAGGATGCTCAATCCATGGTTCAGTCATCTTCCCAGATTGTTCATGGAGGCTTCGTCCTCACCCTTCTCATGGCCTCAGAGGACATTAGCAGTTGATCTTGAGAAATGTCCTATCTCGCCACCACCACCATAGTCCTTTTTCTGGATTCACACAATCTAAATCCATTTCACAAAACAGTTGCACTCTGGACTGAGAAATTGGAGCAACACCTCCTGGAAACTCACATGCCACCAGGAACTAACAGCACCATCCTGAAGTCCTGTCCATGGAAAAGAATGGGCAAAACTCCTGCTGCCCGGCACTCGGTACTCCATGAAACCCCCTGCTCCATCCCTAACAGCATCCAAAAAATAGCAGCGCCAACTYGGGACTGGGGCACCGGGAATGCTTATCCCGACTCATGCTTCCCAGTGGATCTATTTTTAATTTGCCATGAACACCTTACATGGAGAAATAGTAACAAGAAAACAAACCCAACACCTACTTGGACACCGAGCGCATCCAAGCTGGCCATAGCTAGCCAAAGACAGTGCTGTCTTACATTTATTTATTCAGCCTGCTGGCCCACCTGCCTGGCTGTCCGTGCACCTTCCCATGACGGGCTAGAGTGCTCAGGCAATGCAGGAGAAAAGGGGCTATTTCTGTGAAACCTGTCGCTTCTTCACCATCCAGTTATGCCTCAATATTCGGTGTGTATGGGGCTTTCAGTCCCTTATCCTTCCCTTGGATCTCTGCAGTCGTAAAGATTGCCCCAGAGCTGATGCAAGCAAACGAGTGGGGCCTCGGGCTGTTGAATCTCCGGGATTAGAAAAACGCAGGAGAAGAATGAAATGACTGTCACAGATGTAACAGTAATGAATAATGAGACAAGTATGTGATAAACTGACCTGGGTAATACCATTAAGATCAGCAGCCACACAAGATATATCACTAATCCTATTACAGTCAGAATACATGTGACAAGGAAAAGCACCTATCTTTTAAACAGGGTGCTTAATTGAAAGAGAAAACCAGGCGCCTCAGGCAAGCAACTCAATGACAGAGACGAAGCCGTGATGAAAGAAGAGTGCCCCAACGTGAGCTGGGTTGCAAGCCATACCCCGGAGGTGATGCTCATTCTCCAAAGCTTTGAACGCACTGCCAGCGCTCCCCCACCACGGCATCCTCAGTGAAGGGCTTGCAAGCCAGGCGCACAAGAGGTTATTTTATTGGTGTTAATGCAATTCACAGCTGCCCCCCAGCCAAAGGTGCTGAAGTGCTTTGCCCCTCCCCAATCTGCAGGCAGGAGCACCGTGCCTGCACCAGGGGAGGATGCTTGGCCAGAGTGAGCAGCCAGCCAGCAGTGCTGATGCCTCCCTGCCACTTTTATCCAGGCTTAGACAGGCACTTTCAGCAGAGCTTTACACTCAGAAGAGATGCTGCAGCTCTGCTGCCATGTCCCCTTATCACTGAAACCAAACAAGCTCCTTGCACTGCATGAAAGTCTCTTCTGTGCCTTGGTGCGCTTGGATCATCCTTAACAGCTGCCTATGAGTTTGCGCTGCTCTACTTTTTCTGCATCAAAGTTTCTGCCTAATAAAAAAGCTGGCAATAACAAACTCACTAATGGTTTTCCTCAAGGCTCATGTACTGTGTTAYGGGAGCCCTGACGGAAGCAGTGTGATGGGGCTTTCGAAGCCATTGTGCTAAAACCAGCAACAGATGTGGGAAAAGGTTGCTCAGCAAAGCCCTTCAGTCCCAGCTTCATAGACATCGACGTCCTGTTTGGTCTTTATGTAAAGCTCATAGTGAAGTGTGTGTTAGGACTGCTTCTTGAGGCATCTAATTTAAAAGCTTTACCTAGCCTGCTATAGTTAGGGAGATAAAATTATTTAGACATATGTAAATAAAAAACCTTTGGGGGGCAAGATGAGAAATGTCCCTATTCCTGACAGTAGCATGTGCAGGATAATGGGCTGGGAGTAAAAAATTAAACATCTAAAGGCATTCCAGCTGGGCAAAGAGAGAGGAAATCTCTTTCCTGGCAGGTGTCAGCAGGAGTTCTCACTGCAAGGAAGAGGGGAGAGGGCTGAGAACTGAGCCCAATGGGAAAGGGCAGGGTTTGATGTGAACTGCCACCTGAACGGCCGATGGTGTAAATGGTCTACGCTGATGCTTTTATAATGGAAAAGGTTTTCAAAAAGGGTTTGAAACCTCCCTGATTTTATGAATTCACAGTCAATATTAGCTACAAGCTGTGTTTTGCTTTTCAGCATGAGGTATGGAGGAAGATCAGTCATGAGTTTCATGTAACGTTTCCGTGTTCATGGCTTTATATCAAGGTTTTCACTTGCTTTTGGCTTGAATGATTTCGACATTTTGGAACTTTAATAGAACTTATTTCTATACATTTGAATATTTGTGCCTTCAAATTAGCTATAATCCAAGAGGAAAAAATATTTAATTAGAGCAACAAATATAGCAAGGGAAAGAGTTCAGTGGAGGCAGACCAACCTCCTCCTAACAATTAGAAAGTGTGATTTATTAACACACATTACAGTGTGAACGTGGGTGTTAGTTGGTGTGATTAGTGACTGTGTTTTAAGATCCCTATGCCAGATAACCCAAGACTGAGCAAGCCAAACAAACAAGGTATTTTTGGATACCGTATTTGTTCTTTAAACACTAAACCCCAGAATAACGTCCGCACCAGCAGTAGGGCAGCAGCTTGGCTTGCCTTTTCCTGAAGATATGTGCAAGTCGTAGGGGTACAGGTGATGGGCTAAGACACCAACACACTCCGAAGTGCTGGGAGAGGCTGATGTACAGACACACTCGCACACCCTGGCAGATCTGCACCCGGCTCCCACCGCCTGCTTGGACCATGGAAAGAGGCCTTTCAGCCATTCCCCGGCTTTCTTCATCACAGACACCACTGGCTGCCATCGCCCCGTGTGCAGGATCAGCAACGTCCTTTCCTCAAAACCAGACACATGCATGCACACAGTCCAATTTGGAAATATTTGCAGAAATTTTTGTTAATTTTGTTAGCATTTCACATCCAAATTTCCTCTCCAAGTACCTAGAAGTTTCTTAGTAATATGTTGTGGGTTTTGGTTTTTTTTTACATGTCAGTTCTTAACATTGTCACTCACTGTCTGGAGAAGAATATTGCTAGTGTTTGATCCTGCTCTCTTACAACTTCATTTCAGTTCCAAAGTAAAAGGACAACAGTTTAGGCTAGCTGATATCCCTGAAGTAGGAGATAAGTCAAAGTGAGTATGAAAAGTTGTGTAGATAGCAACAAAATGGAAAGTGGGTATGAAACTGAAAAATAAGCAAAAAATAGGAGACAAAGAACAGCGTTACTATAAGGATCAGCATCTACTAGTGTTTGCAGAACTCCACACCAGTTACAGAAATAAAGATCCACTTGGGATTGTTCTAAACCAGATGTGGACAGCCTGTTAACTCTCAGCCTAATGAACTGTTAGATAAAATCTTCTTTATCAAAACTCCCTGTTCCTTCCATGCTGAACTAAGTGCAACCAGCTGTGTTTACCTGTAGAGGGTGACTCCGCAGCTGAGGTCTAACACCTTCCCCGAGTTCACATCACCGCTCTTCCAGCACAGGAGTGCTCCTGGATTGTCTCTCTGAGGCCAGTTCTTACACTGGATCAGAAACAGAAGTCAATTAGATCATAAATGCATAGACTCTAAGGTAAGGGGCACCTGTAATCCATTTAGTCTAGCTGGCTACAGACAGGTCAGTGTTCATCCAGTCACATTTTTCCGAGACCATTAACTTCTCTCGCTTGGAGATAGATGGATGGCTCCCATTAGCTCCCGATGGATGTCAYGCTTGTTCTGAACCTGAAGGCACCTGGAGAGGAAGCATCCAGCTGTTCCCTTGGCAGGGATATCCAAGTTCAGCCACACTTGCTGCTAAAGCAGGTCTTATTTGCAGATTGAATTTGTCGGCTTTCCCACTAAACCACTGGTTCCTCTCTGCCTTTCCCTGCCAGAACGAAGCACTTTCTCATAGACAAGATCATCGAGATCTTCTTCCCACCTAGGTCCCTGTGGGATATATTCAAGCTGTCTCAGTTGTCGTCTTGATAAATTGCAAGACTGAGTTCCTTAACGTGTTCATTTAAGGCACGTTCTTCCTATCCCAGAGCATTTTGTGGCTATGCACTGCACCTTCTCCTTCCCTTCTGAGCAGGCGGACATTAAACCCATGTGGGGTTGGTCTCAGCAGTCCCATGCACAGAGGGGGCAGAAGGAGGGCAACTGCTGCCCCACTGCCCATAATTTCCAAGCAATGGCTCTATTTCCCATAGCACCAAACCCACAGTTTGTCCCCTGTCCTCCAAACCACGATACAGCCACCCGTCCTGTAAACCCAGCCTGCCTGTCCTGCTCCAGACAGACGCCTGCATGTGCATACGTACGCCTGCATGTGCATACGTACACCTGCATTTTTTTTGAACGGGCCCATCCATGGTCCATATTGCTCCGTCTTAATAACTTCTATTCAGCATTAGCTCATTGTCAGCTACCACAGTTTTGGTAGATTTTCTGTTCATTTTAATCAACAGTAATATCCTTCAAAATGATTGATTCAAATGCTGGAGAGGCCCTGCAAAGTCTCAGCGCAAACATTTCTACACAGCAATGATTTCCAACATGCAGTTATTCCCTTTCATTGTTCTTAATCCATTTAACTTCTGCTTTCATAACTTCTTACTCAATACATTGGAGGATTTTATGTTGAAGTTAAGGCTTTCAAAAAGTCTCTGTGCATTACACAGGTCACTGTTGTTCTTCAGTTTTGCAAACTTCCGTAATATCTGCATGAGACTATTTTCTTGCACAAGGAAAGATTAAAAACTGTGTAAACACTTCAGAACCTGAATCTGAGTCAAGTGTTATTTTGCTTTACAATCTGTACATACAATGCATAACAACAGCAATTTAAACTTTGGGAACTTCATTCAGAAGTTATCACAACTTTATTTCCTTTTTKTTTKTTTGTTTCTTTGGTTTTTAACCCTCATTTTTTCTACCATTTTAATTCTTTGGCTGTTTTAAGAAAGGACCTCATTAAAGGGCTTATGGCCTTGGGAGTTACGAACACGAATTAGCTAGGAAACTGGGCAGGTCTGCTGGGTGCAAGCACAGCAGGTATCCCAAATCCCATGTTGGCACTGGTCAGGCAGTGCCAGTAGCCCAGCATTGCAGCACAAATTCACTCCATCCTGAGGCTCATGGTCCACCAGGACTTGCCCCATCCCCAAATCGGTAAGCCTCATTTCTCTGCTCGCCCCAAGGCTTCACTGCTCTCAGACATGAGGTGACTGATGCCCCCGGTCCTGACTCCAGGCTTGCATGGATGATTTGGATGATGCCCAAATCCCGGCACACATCTCAGCTGCCAGGGCTCGCCCGGTCCTACACTGAGCAGGTAGATGGGGGAACAGCTTGGGGTTAACCACCGTCCAAGGGAGTAAGGGATATCCCAGCTGCCATTTGGAAAAAACAGGAGACAAATGATTTTCAGGAAGAAATGCGATTTTCAAGTCAATGAGCCATTTAATCTCTAAATCCCTCTGATACAGTATTACCTCCATGGGGGAACAGAGGCTCAGATAAGTTAAGTGGTTGCTCAAAAGGTCACGCAATAAGTCACTGTAAAACTAGGATTAAGCTCTGTGTTTCCTACTAGCTGGTGCTTTGCCACTGGAAAATGTCACCTCAGAGGGGAAGTTTCAATGAAGTGCACGCATGGCTATATCGTTTTTGCACTGAGAAACTGGGTTGTCACGATCTGGTTGCCTGCCTCACACCCCCGAGCACTCCACCTGCGGGGCCACTGCCAGCAGGACTCTGCACAACGGGGAGAAAAGCCTCGTCTGCATTGTGGATAGATGTCCGAGGAGAAAACTCCCTCCTTGTTTGTTTTACACCTTCTGACGCCTTGGAATAAGTCTTGTAGAAAAAGGACAAAGGCAAAAGGGGACTCCCTGGTCATCATCTCCAGCAACACTTCTTAGAGGCAGCCAGGCAGCAGATACAAGTCTGGAGTAAGMTAAAGCACCTCCTGCCCCCCCAAATGAAGAATCCCACAGATCTCCCAGAGGAGCTGAAGCTCCTCGCACAAGAAACCTCAAACCTCCCTGCACGCACCCCAGGGCACTGGGAAGAAGATGCCCAGACAACGCATGGAAGTAAATGCGATACGGAGGAAGGCAAAGTGCTCGCTCCAGGCACCTCCTCCATTCAGGGACCAACTGAAGCCAGAAGAGTGTGTGTGAAACCACTTTTGAGGCAACAGTGAATGTTTCTGTCAATACTAGCAACACTGACGCAGCCTCATACGCTGTGCCTAGCTGATGCCAGTCTTTAAGGTTTCAGAGGAAGGGAAAATAGTCTAATAAACAAGAAACCAGCCACAACTCACAGACTGATATATGTTCCTCTCTAGAGCTGGCCAGTGGAAACACTGAGGCATTACATTTCACATGCATACTCACACTACATTTTGCAGGCATGTTGAAAGCCTCTTGCTGCCAGATGAGATAGAGAAGGAACCTGACACCTAAGGGGCTATCGTTGCTACCCAGTTTCTCGAGATTTCGTATTTGTACCCCAGCCAGAGAATTGCCAGCGCCCAGAGCAGCGCATTGCAAGCCAGGGATCATGACCCTCCTCTTTTGGGTTGCAACACATTTCAAAGAGAATCTCAAAATATTAGAAAAAGCAGCAATGGTCAAGATCAAGGAGGGTAAGTACTGAATTAATCTGAAGCCAAGAAATATAACCATAGCTCATTCCCTGCCTTGGAGGAACGGAGATGCTGCATCCAAGGACAACTTAAAAACAGGCCAGTCAAAGGTAATGATATGCTCGAAACATTTGAGATGCACTGAAAATCTGTATTTTGAAAGCACGGGAGCTGCCGTCTCGGCAGCATGATGCCCCAGAGCAAAACTGCTCGGGGGCTCGGTCCTCCAGGACCATCTCTGCCCAGAGCCCCTTTCCAAGCACAGGGGGACCCTGCACCCATTTTAAATAGACTTGCTAGTGTCTTGCCTGGTTGATGCATGTAGAAGTGATCCCAGACACATTAGCTAATTACTGACAAGCCTTTCATATTCATAGGTGTATTTTAAAGACAGGCTCTGTGTGATGAGACAAGAAAGCAGAAGACATGAGCTGGAGGGAAGTGAAGGGAATGTGTGTGATCAAACACATAAGCAAAAAAAGTTGTTATGTCTCTTCTCCCTGTTTTGTAATTCAGGGTTTGAGTTTAGGGGTTTTTTTTGATCATTTTAAAAAATGGAATTTTCAAATAAACCATTCTGGAGCCTGAAATGATGCATGCTTCATACATAGCCTTGCAGGGGGAAGGGGAAGAGAATTATTTTAAATGAGGAAATTTGCCTAAAAATCCTCGTGCTTCATAGAAACGTTATGCCTACATACTCATATACTTTTCTGTTTTGTTTTACTTGTGGTAGCCCTAATTTTAACTGGAAGTGCAGTGATCCTCCTACGTATACCTGTATTGTACTCTGAAAGGAGATTATAATGTTATAGAAACATCATTTTCCAAGATACATCTTTTGTCAGTAACACAAATGAGAAATAAATATTTTTGAGTTTTACACCCAGCATAATTATGGCTTTTCACAGTATCTTTTTGATTCAAGAACAATTAAACTGCAGAGTGGGAGCACGGAGTGGCATTAGCCCAGATCTTAGAAACTGTCCCGAGAGAGGGACCCCCAGCCTTGCAGAGCACCGTGGGCTGGGCAGAGAGCAGGCAGCAGCGGCAGGGGCATGCGGGCAGCCCCATCCCTCCCATCCCATGTCCCCTCGTTACCCTTGTGATGCATTGCCAGCTTCCACCAGCCCGTCCCCTCCATGGGGAGATCAGCCCTGATCCCACGGGAAAGGGGCTGCTGGGCACGCGTAAGCCCCAGCACATCCCACCCACAGGCAACTGTCGTGTGCAGATCCTTGTCCAGCAAGTTATAACACAGGAGCTAAACAGTATCATCAAATGTCCAGAATAAAACATTTTGAATGAATCATAGAATCATAGAATCATTAAGGTTGGAAAAGACCTCTAAGATCATCAAGTCCAACCATCAACCCAACACCACCATGCCCCACTAAACCATGTCCCTAAGTGCCTCATCTACACGTCTTTTAAATACTTCCAGGGATGGTGACTCCACCACTTCCCTGGGCAGCCTGTTCCAGTGCTTAACCACTCTTTCAGTAAAGAAATTTTTCCTAATGTCCAATCTAAACCTCCCCTGGCGCAACTTGAGGCCGTTTCCTCTCGTCCTATCGCTAGTTGCTTGGCAGAAGAGACCAACACCCACCTCGCTGCAACCTCCTTTCAGGTAGTTGTAGAGCGCGATAAGCCTCCTCTTCTCCAGGCTAAACAGTCCCAGTTCCCTCAGCYGCTCCTCGTAAGACTTGTGCTCCAGACCCTTCACCAGCTTCGTTGCCCTCCTCTGGACACGCTCCAGCACCTCAATGTCCTTCTTGTAGTGAGGGGCCCAAAACTGAACACAGCATTCGAGGTGCAGCCTCACCAGTGCCGAGTACAGCGGCATGATCCCTTCCCTACTCCTGCTGGCCACACGATTTCTGATACAGGCCAGGATGCCATTGGCCTTCCTGGCCACCTGGGCACACTGCTGGCTCATGTTCAGCCRGCTGTCAACCAGCACCCCCAGGTCCTTTTCCGCCAGGCAGCTTTCCAGCCACTCTTCCCCAAGCCTGCAGCGCTGCATGGGGTTGTTGTGGCCAAAGTGCAGGACCCGGCACTTGGCCTTGTTGAACCTCATGCAGTTGGCCTCAGAATGGCCTAGATACACTTTAACATGGAAAGCTAATATCTTGTAATCTTTAAGTTACTGCTGTAATTGCTACCAGTCTCAATTGGCTACCAGTAATTATCCTTGCCTTTTCTTAAACACTTTAGCTTCCACAAGGTCAGTGCTTTTCCGTAGCAGCAATAAGACATGGGTTTGCACTGCGGCTCTCTTAATCAAGTGGTTGCACTTTACAACAGAAAATAAGGCTCTAATCTCAGTCTGAACCTGGACGCAGGTCCTCTGCAGCGTGGCCGTTCAAGCTGCGGTGCTGAGCTGGCCGTAACTTCTCTGTAATGCAGGGAAGCAGGGATTTGGATTTGGAAATTTCCAGGATTCTGGCTTTGGGCTGCTCCAGCAATTAAAGGAACTTCTAGCATACTCTTCCCATACTCTTTCTGTCTTTAACATGTTTCTGGTATGTTTTAGTTGATGGGTGGGCCAGGTAAATTAAAGCCTGTGAGCTGTTCAAGTAGAGCACGCAAGCAGCACTTGCACGGGGACGCGTGCCTGTGCAGGGCGCGGGGGGAGGCTTGCTGCTCCTGCCACCGCGGCGAGCGATGCAGCCTGTCCCAATGAACCCCATGGCAGAGCCTGTCAGCGCAGACCTTTTCATTACTTACCGTGTGATCAGAGCCACAGAAGCGACGAGGCGGTGGTTTACCGCTCCCCAAAGCCAGTTACGGCGCTGAGGCAGCAGACCTCGGCGGGGCTGTGGCTGCTGGCCATGCTGGGGGGACGGCAGTGCTGGCTCCCACCAGCCCTCCCAGCTCCTCCGAATGGACCTCATTAAAACGACAGGACAGCTTGCCTCGTTGGCCAGTTTGGATATCGGAGGGAAGCCGTTGTGCTCCCCAAAACCCAGAGTGCACAAATGAGTAACACTCTCACCTGAAAAACTGGAAGGAGGTCAGTTTGGATCAAACAGAGGATCAGAACTGCGCTTCGTCCTCCCCAACCTAAATCTAAGGAAAAGAGACGCACATGAWGGGCTGAGCATGCTCGAGCAGCCGCCCCCGCAGCCCCGTCCCCCCGCAGCCGGGGGACACGCGGGGCTGGCCAGCCCAGCACCGCCAGCCCGGGGAACGCCAGGGGCTTCGCCCGAGCAGACCTGCGCCCGGGGCTATGGCTGGATGCAGCTCACGTCCTGAGCTCGCCGTGCCACCTCCGCCCCATCTCCCGCTTTGGGAAGGGACTCTGGCAATCGCCGTCTGGCAGGATGGGTCTGTAACRTGGAAAACAGCACAGGAACCCAGGAACCACCTGCGCGGTGGAGAAACCCTTCAAACCCTTTAACACCCTTACCAGGCACGCCCTGCCAGCGCTCCTCCTCTTATCTGTGTACAACATACAGAATATTGGTCTTTACCCTAAACCGTAAATCACGTAAAAACACATAATGTCAACCTTTGCAGCGCGGCCCATGCAGGGAAGAAGAGTGATTGTGCTCAAGTACCCTTGAGCTCTCTCTTGAGACACAAAGCCTGAAAGTTCCTGAAAGGAAGAGTGGGAAAGCCTCAAAAGCAAAGCTGTCATCAGATCTTGGAGAACAAGAACACAACTTTGTTCAGGAGATCACTGCTAGGGGGTCAAATTAATGCCTTACCTGGGCGATTTAATTCCCACTTGTGAAGTAACAGAAAAAGAATTGAAAAGGAATGGAAGCAATGCATAAGCTCATAAAAATTATCAGAGAGATCCTTTTAATTCAAAACTCTAAACCAAAGAATTCCCAAATTCTGATGGTCTTCATGGAGAGAAAGTGAACATAATTCCTTAAGCATGTCTACATCAGGAACAAAAATAGTTGTAAAAATTAAAATAGGAAAGTAGAACAAGATACCCGCAGAGCCAAGGAGTTCTCGGTAAAATTTAGAAGAAAACCTTGCAAGTTATACTTTAAAACCCCATTAACGTAATAAGGAATAAACAAAAAAAAGCCTAAAGCATATTGCATTAAACATTACATTGTTTAAATCAGTTCTGAAATTCTCAGAACAGCACCAACCTCTTCTGCTTGGTGTTGTGGTTCATGCTCGTGGTACTCATGGTTCATTGAGTAGCTCAATTCATCACCGACAGTTCATCAAGGCCTCTAAATTTATCATCAGTTTGAAAGTATTTTAAAAACTAGTGCTAAGCAGAGTACTTTCTCATCCTCCCAGAACTCCCTTTAGTGGAAAGGAAAGGAACATTGCTGCTGTAACTCAGCCTCGTCGCCGGAATTAAGTGGGCACTTCTTCCTGCATTAGTTTTCGTGGAGGTAGCGTCTGCAGTTCTGTTTTCCCTATAGATCAAAACGTTCTTTCATAGTTGTTGTTCTTATTAAAAAATCTTTATTGAAATCTTACTTTCTATTTTTTAGGGAGTAAAATTACTGTCTCTGCACACTCCATTTTAAAAATAAATATCCTCTCCAGTCGTTTGCGTTTGTTGCCACAGGTTTCAACTAAAGCACTTCAGCCTGAGCACATATGGAGCTGCTGCTATTTTAACCTAATAATTATCATATAAAATGCTTCCTGACCACAAACAACAGCGTAAAGGCATCTTTCATATGGGAACTCACCTCCAAGAGAAAGCGTCAATGAACACTTCCAAAGACAACTCTTTGGATGATTTATTATCCATCACCTGAAGAGCCGATTTCTATTCTCCTGTGCACTGTGCTGCTGATGGGCACTCGCGAAGTCTCACGTTCATTCACCAACATAACTAAAATAACCAACACAAGTTTTTAAAAACAAAATCCCCTCCGTTTAAGGATCTAACAGCTCAGAACTAACATCCTCTTGCTGCAAGTGTTTGTCATCCTCCCTCTCACCGCGCCTGGAAGGAAAGCTGAGCTGTGCTGCCTGCCCGGGGGATGCTGGTGGCACTGGTCGCTCCTCCCGGGGCAGCACTTTGCACCTGCCCTGGCTGAGCACCCCTCTGCCCGCCCGCATCCCTCCGAGCATCCGCCACTCCTCGCTGCTTTGTGTCATCTGCAACGTGCAGCAATGGAGATATTCCAGTAATRAGACGTGTCCTCTGCTGCTGCCCCAAAATACAAAGGTAGTCCTTCCTCGTAGCGTGCTCAGCTCGCATGAGAGGAATGGAGGGAGCCRGTCTGGGAGGAAGAGGAGGGACACTGGCAGTCATATGTGCTACCATCATTTTGGTGTGTTTCTGCCAAACTACTGAAACAAATGTCTTCATGGAAAGCTCAGATTTTTGTCAAAATAATATTGTTGGGGTAGAAGAAGATCTTTGAACTAGTTTCCCAATAATCAAGTGGATCCTGATGTGTGTTATTATTATTGTTRTTATTATTTTAAAGTGGGTGTTATACTGATTTAAATTCACTCTTGCTTTAGCTTTTTTTTTTTTTAACTGACTCTTGCTTTTGCCTAATTTGACTCTGAAAGCCAACAGGCTGGTGTAGCAGCACTGAGGAGGTCTCCCTGAGAGTCTTGACGGAGAATCCAACTATCAGAACTTCATTCCCTCAAAGGAGATGTGCTATCCAATGGTGACCTCATCTTCGAAGGGTTCTTCCTTGCTCAGAGAGCAGATGATGTCGTTCATGCCTATTCTTTCAGTTTGCATCCTGCACCATCATAGGAAGCTCCAGGACCACAAAAGCAATTTCAGGAATCCTGAAATGCTTTGGGTTGGTATCTTAACAGACAAACCTCCAGCTTTTTCACAACTTAGCAAAATATGTTGCATTGCAATGGCGCTGCTGCCATGCCAGTGCTCTAGTCCTGATCCAGACCCACAGGCACAACTTCCCAGCTTGGACCAAGACCTGCTCCATCCCTGGGGACCAGTCTGGAGCACAGGGCTGGGGGACAGCCCACCTGTGCCACTGCTCCACCTTGCCTTTGCTCAAGACCAAGCCTTGCAATAGGAAGTCACAGGAGAAACACAGGGGTGAAAATCCAATGAATGTAAGAGCAAGTGCAGTGAATTCTTGTACTGAACCTATTTCTTGGTGTGATCACTCAAGGATAACATTAAGGCAGGCATAAAAGACCATATRGGTAGTGACAGATGATATTACACAGCATGCTCATATCTGCATTTTTAGTCTCTAAGCCAAGTAGYTATGTTGGGATATTTTGATTTTCAGCCTGAGGTAGCGGAAGGGCAGACCTGGTCCTTTGCTTTCCTTTTTCACAACTTCCATTATTTTATTATGTAAGAGTTTTGACTTGAATAACCGGCTAGTTTATCTGTCCATATTGAGTTTCAGATTTTCACCTGTAAGATATCTCCCCACCTTCCTCCCTCCCTTTGTCATTTTCCTTCCTTCTGTAATTCAAGTACCCTTTCAATTTCTTTSTAATGGATTTATTAAATGAATCAATTAGGCAGAGAAAGAGCATTGAAGTACTTTTCTGTAGATTAGTATTTTATGTTTGATATACTCAGTCATAGCTTAGTAATTATTGCCATTTAATATTTATTTAATGTATATGCTATGCTGCTTCAGTGAGGAACTTGTAGAATACAACATCCTTTTCTCATTTTCCCTCCAGCTACTTAACTAGTGAGCTCTGAACATCCAGATGATGGAAAATAACAGAAAAAGAGTCTTTCTTTAAATCAGGTAGTTTTGCCACCATGTCTCATAAGGGAGTGGTTGCTGCTGAAACACACAGCTTCCTATTTTGTTCCCCACTGATTAGCTCCTGAGCCCAGAAGCACTTTTGGACACTCCCTGATCTTTGTACTGGAAGGAGCTGCTCTTCAGCTTTGAGGCCCGAAAGCCACCACATACACAGAGGAGGATGGGATACACGACCTGGGCTGGCCACGACATCCCCTCCAGCCTGAATAGCTGACCTGCCAAGGCTTTGAACAGCCAAGGACTGTCTAGAAGTGATAGGCTTTGTCATTTTAARGACACAGGGATACAACTACAGACTCGTAAGGCTGCAGCTGGCAGTTCTGATGAAGTATCGGCATGGCTTTGCTCTGGTCATGCCTCTGACCTCTCTACCACTGCCTCGTCCTCAACACTCACCTCTGGGACTGGGGCCGGTCGGCCAGAGCTGGGAATTGGCAAAGCAAAGTGAAACTGCACACACGATCTTTAACGTCAGCTCACTTCATTAAATAACAGCTGCTTTTCCTGGGAAAAGTCTATGAACCTGTTACTTGGCTTTGCAATCTAACGTTTCACCAGCAAGCGAGCTCTAATCAGCTCCGCATCTTCAAACTTGAAATAGATGGAAAAAACACAGATRAGTTTGGCTTTCCAGTTTTTCCCTGTGCCTCTTCATCCATGCGTGCTACATGTTGAACTGATAAACATGCAAGAAAAGTACTAAAAATGGATATGTGAAAAAGTAACAATTTTGTTCAAAATTATTTTCTTCAAAATACGTTTACTAAAAAGATTCTAGTAAGCCCTAGCTTAATTTAAATTTGAGCTCCTTACTTGAAGATGCAATTGGCTTAATTATTGAAGTATCACCAAAATGAAAATATTTTTAAAAAAATATTTAATTGGACTGGGAACTCATTATATCATGGAATAGGTGAAAGCAAAATCAAACTTCCTTTTTATTATGTAATGTCAATAAAGTATCAGCAGAATAGCCAAAAAAATCCAAAGCCTAGGAATCTGACTCCTGAGAACGGGAAAAGAATGTTTCTATTTCTCGGCTACAGTACTTCAGTAAAAAAAGATAAATTAAAATATTGCCTGTTAGCAGGACACACTGAGGACAGTATGTGCTTTGCAAAATTATCATATGAAAGTTGATCCACAGCATTACTCAAGAAAGTGGCTTTTCCTTATATTCCTTGCCTATTCTCATTTATAGAGGTGGTAGACAAATAAGACGGCCCATAGCACTAGCCTGGCACGTAACAGCAGCGTTTGCACAGGAAAGGTGCAATTCCCATCGGCCACCAACTAGTTTGTTTGTCCTGCTCTGTGGTGACCTCCTACAAAAAGCTTCTGTCCTTGGACTACCAGGGTTGGGAAAACCCTCTTGTTAAAATGGGCGGCTCCAGCCATGCTTAAGCCCTTCCTCTCTCTGCTGGTGGGAGCAGGAGGGTGCTGCAGCTCTGAAACATTGCACTGCCGAACCAGGGTCAAGGCAGGGAAAGGGGCAGGGGGGGTCCCGCTCCGGTGGTGGACACGTATGGGCAGCAGCCAGGGCTTGGGGGCAGACAGGGGAGCACAGCAGCYGGGACTGCGCTTGTTCCACGTGCAAAAGGTTGCTACGTAAAGGAGGACAAATTCATCTCTGCATCCTCTGGGAAAATGACAAAATAACATAAGGCTGAGTGAAAGCAGAGGTAATTTAGGCTGGATTTCAGGGATAACGCTAGGGCCAGTGGAGTGCTAGAGCACGCTGGCCAAGGAAGCGGCAAAATCCTCATCTGTTTTCTGCAGGGGGTTGGTTTGGTTTCTGTTGGTTTTTGTTTGTTCATTTGTTTGTGTGGATTAGACTAATGTCAGCCAGAGGGACTCAGCTGCACAGGCACATTTTCACAGCTTAATAAGTTACCAGAGATGTCAAATAGGAACTTTTCATGTGTCCTCTCCTAGCCTTTGGCAGCCTGAGCTAATTAAATGGATCTTAATCCATTCAGTTGGGCTAAGCTAAGTTACATGGCTTTGCCCTTCTGAGGGTCCATGACACATGCCTGAACTTCTAGTGTTGTCCAGGCAGGGCGACCTGACCTAGCACCTGCACGGCTGAGCTTGAGTCAGTGCAAAAGGATGGCCCAGGCTTGTCACCCTTGATCCCTCCCAGCCAGACGTTTCTGTGGCAAAGGGAAGATGCACCATGGGCAACCTACAGCACACACAAACTTGTGTGGAGCTGGGAAGCACCACACTTCAGCCACTTGTCCCTGTGGCCCTAGAAGAAGCATTTGTGGGCATGTTTTGTCTTTCCACATCAAATGATGGGAACGTGAGGAACCACATCTGGTGGTGGATCCCACCAGGAGACACAGCATCTGTCTACCAGCAACAGCAATAATAGCACTGACGTGGTGCCTGCTTTTCCCCAAAACTTTGTATTTTGGGTAAAAAGTCAAATTAGATGGCATCTTGTTCTGACTTTAATAGTTTGCCAAATTATCAACAGACTGATTTCTACTTTGTGTATCATTTTATATTATTTATATTAGCACTGCTTTGTACCATTCTGGGAAGAAGCTGTTTGTAGGCAAAGAAAGAGTAAAAGGAATTCAACAAATGAGACATAATTATTGCACCTTTCCAAGAACTGAAGCATGCTACTGATACCACTGTATTTTCAGTACATATTAAAGTGAGAATAGAGTGGGAAAAGTGAAGAGAGATAAAAAGAATATTACTAGAGACAGAAATGCAACCATTTAGTCATATTGCCTCACATTTAACATCTCTTAGCTGTATCTATATTAAATATAGTTAAATTAAAACACGCAAAACTAAACCCAAATACTCACWGAGAACACTACGGTTAAAATAAATAATAAAGGATAGTATTTTAATACGTACACAAATGTGGGAATAAGGAATATCTAAAGCACCACATTACAAAAGAATATAAAAAATTAAAATGGAGTAAACATAAGCATGGGAGACCTAAGGACTGATTAATACAAAACATAGAGATGCAGATAGAGAGGTGAGGGAACATGACCACGCAACTTTCATCCATTTAATAGCTCCGTGCCTTTGCTCCTTCTGGTGTTCCCCGCTGCAGGTTTACTGCCCCACGCACTGCAGATGCCTCGCTCCGAGCATCCCTTCCCTCCTCGGCCAAAACAAGCACAGCTCGGCAGAAGGGAACCTCCCGGGCAGGTCCCCCACCTGCGCCACAGGCAACCAGGCTGCAGCTCTCCTCTGGAAAAATCTCCCCTAAATCGTCTATTTTCTGCTGTGTAATAGAAACCATCTCCTTACCCCTCTTTTCCAGTAAGCAATCTCAGTGTTTGGGACGTTGAATTCTAAGGGTCATCCTTTCTAGTGGAAAATAGTACGCTGAAATCCATTTACTGCACTGCAGATCTATTATCATCGTTACTAACATGAATTTCTTCTGTACAAGACAACATTCAAAAATTACCTGGGGATAAGCTCTAACATAACTGCAATTACAACCATTTCGTTTTATTTTATAGGCACCTTTAAAAAGAATACTTTGGGCTGATTCATTCATTTAATTTCTGTTTAATTTTAAAAGTATATTTTTTTGTCCCAATCTAATGATACTACGACCTAAGGTTCACGCTATCGGATGCATAGGTGACCGCAAGTCTCACAGGTACTTAACTGCATCTAACACCTCTTCTTGCCAGGCTCTCGCTTTTGGAATCACATTCAAAACTTTAAACTGCAGTTTAAACTACAAACTAAGAATTTTATAATTTGAAAACCACTTAACCAGTAAAAAAGGATTGATAATGCATTAAAATTGTTGTCAGATTAAAAAGCACTTTGAATTAGTGCTTAAAGAGCTATTTTTTAGTATTAATGGTTTTTTTTTCCAAATTAACACACTTGAAAACCTTTACTTTCTATGGCACAGACCAAGTATTTAATCTTTTAAAATCAAAATACGAACCTGAGTCCTGTCTCCATAGCACAGCCTTTGAGTTATTTTGCTAACAAGTATCTGATGCATCCTCAGGAGAAAGGCACTGTAAGGGAAGGCATTGGTTCATTGTCACTATGGTTTTCAATGACCTGCCTGAGATGGCAGCTGCTTTTCCATAATGCCCATTAATTAGCTAAATTAGTTGTAGGCTGGACTATGAAGCCAAGTTGTATGTTCTCAGGATGTGCATGCACAAAGACGTGCGACCTTCATCCGCCGGCTGGGACAGACGGGGCAGCATCCCCGCATCCCGCCTGGGCACGGCTGCCCGGACAGCCTGGGAAGGGGCTCCCACATGCGGCTGAGCTACATCGAGGGTGGCAATAGTTGACTTTAGCTGCTGCCTCTCCTTGATCTTTTCAGGACTTCTTAGCTCAAATATGCTAAACGACCACTGAAAGTTTTTAGAAAAACTTTGTATAGAGAGGTTTCTCTCTCCAGTGAAATAACCTGCTCTCTCTCCCCCCAGTGCATCTATTAATGGTGCAAACACAAAGGGCACGATGATCCACGTGGTACCTTCCACTACAGCCTGCCTCATGTTCGAGCAAAGTCTAGCTGTTGGGATTTCCAAGGCATGCTCCTAACTGGGTGCGGGGGACAAATCGAAACAGCATTTTAGCAGCTGGGAAGCTCTGAGAAAGGCCCAGGAAGCCTCAAAGCAAAATTCTGTTTGCACTAGAAAATTTGAAGGAGTAAAATGGAGTTCAGGTTAATTAACTCCACGGCAGCGGGGTGCTGTGAGAGACAAGTTCTGGCCCAGGAATCACCAGAGGAGAGGTCACGGGTTCCCCCAGAGGGGTCCTGCTGCCAGCCCCCTCCCCAGGGCACGGCCAGAGCTGGGCTTTCACTCTGGCCCTCCACAGCCAATTCCATGTCCCGCATCTCTCTAGAGATGCTACAGCCATCTCCCAGCCTATCGCTATTGTAAGTGCAACTAGAAGAAAAAAAAAAAAAAAAAAAAAGTACCTGTTTGAATAACCTGGTCTGGGAAACCCTGTAACTTCCAAGCTTGGGTCTAAAATTAATTTCATTCACCATAGCAATCAGCAAAAACCCAGATGATATCTGTTATTTTTAACTGGTTTGCAGTGTTCATCTTCTCATCAAATGTCATTGAGAAGTATTGGAGGGGAAAAAGGGAATATCGACATCTTGGTCTGCCTAATTACTGCTGCAGTGCGGAGGGCAGGGTGCACCTTCCTCCCGCTATCTYGCGGCACAAAGTGTTTAGATAAGAGCCAGGCCAGATTATTACCATACAAAATGCTTGGTGGTTTTGAACTTCCATTCAATAGAAGTTATGAATACTTCTTCAGGCAATGGTGATCCCTGTACCGGCGATTCTGGAACAGCCCTGTGTGCCATGGACCTCCTCTCCTGTTTATGCATGTCCACCAGGACTTGACGCTGTTCTGAACAAGCAGGGAAATCAATGCAAYGCTGTATCCACTCTGACACTGAAATGTGCAGCAGCACGTTAAAAACAGGAAAGAAAGAGGAAAAAAAATCTAAATATCATGCCTGGAAAAGTTACAGGGACGTTTTGTGCCCTGAAAACGGGATACTCCTGAAACTCCTCTCTCTCCATCCCAGCACGGTTAGCTAAGCGCTAACCCATACTTTGTTGTTCGGTGCTATTTGTTTCACTCTTTGCTTTGTATAGAAGAAGTATGGATCACCAAGGGCGAAAAGAAACTCAAGGTGAAGAAACTGGCATCTTCTATAAACTCTGGAGAGCAATTACTTATATTTAAAATACAGCTAACCTTAGGCTAGAGCRTGTTGCAAAAGCAAGTCAGCAGTAACGGTGTCTCGGGTAACGCAAACACACTTTTTGAGCCGGATCCCTGCACCGCCGCCTCCCCCCACGCTGCGCTGCGCCACGAGCATCACGTCAGGTAGCGGAGGAAAGCGCTTGTCTGAAGCTCTTTGGATTCCTGTGGGTTCAGGATGAGTCTGTGTTGTCGCTAACGGTACAAATCAATCTAACGTGGATGCCACCAGCTTTTCTTCATAACTGTCACTTTCCTATTCTGTCCTCCCCAGCTGCGAGTGCTCCGGGAGACCGATGTCAGGAAAATTTGACAACAAAGCAAGAACATTATTCCTTCTTTAGAAAATGCAGATGGTTCAGAAAGACAAAGTGAAACTCAGCAAAAAAAACCCCCTCAAACTTAAAAAGGTAGTTTAGAAACAAGCCTAACCCGCACCCACCCGTTGCTTTGATCAGTCCGATTAGAAGAGCTGCGCAGGGTCTCCCTCTCCTCCCCTGTGAGCACACCCAAGATCTCGCTCATAAAACCAGAAATGAGTAGAAATGTTTCCTGCTGAAGCCACTCAAGAGATAAGCTTCTCAGGCTGCCCTGCAGTTTCAGCCTGTATTTTCTACGCGGGTACTTTCAGGAATTGCTAAGGACAGCATTTCCAAACTCACGTTTAATTTTAGGTTGCAAATGTTATTCTCCAGTATCTGAATTGTCTGATGTTTAAAGGTGCAACTTTGAGATCTACCAGAGCATCTGTAGAACAGGGGAGAGGAGGGGCAAGAAGACGTTAGAGGAGGAAGAAAGAGAAGAGTCACAGAAGTTGTCAGAAATCACCCATGAACTCAGSTGCACAGGCGCTATCCAGACCCACAACACTGCACGCCTGCAAACCGGTAGCTGGACGCAATGGCCACAGAAAATAAACCAAGCCCCCAACTGTAATTCGGAAGCAAGTCTCTCTCCTTAGATCTATTCAGGTAATCAAGAGTCCAGATTACGGTATTGATAGACGCCTGGCAGTGATCGGCAGGGACACTGCCATGCTTCAGCACACCGAGAGGGGGAAACGCATCCCAAACAGGGAGAATTCTGCCCTGCCTGCTGCTGAGAGCAGACGCAGAGAACAACCAGAGGAAGATTTGAAAGCACACGACCTGGAGGGCGTGGAGGGTTGGTTTGGGTTAGGAGAGATATACATTGGACTTGCAGGGATACAAACTTTTACTCAATATTCACCTTGTGACCAAATAAAAGAAAAAAAAAAATTTATGATTGCTTTCAACAAAAAATGAGAAATTGTTCCCATAAATTCTATTATTTGTATCGGTACACTGTTCTGTAAAGACCTCGTAGTGGTGGTGGTGTTGGCACTGTGATTTAAAGATATAAGAAAGGCAAAGTTAGGAAAGGTATAACCACATTATTGAAAGTACCTTTTCCATGAAAAATCAAAGTTTGAAAGGGGAAAGGGTGTGAGTTCATGGAAAGGACATCCATTGGAGAACAAGACGAAGCCCTGGGCTGCAAATGACGGGAAGCTAGAAGAGTATTAAAGCAAGATCCCCTGCGCGTTTGCTTGTCGTAACCACYTCCCCAAGCACCCACCTACAGCCACAGCTGGAGCTGGACGCCTCTTCGGCCAGCTTCAGTACCAGCTTCCCGGTGCTGCAGAGGCCCCGTCTGACCAGCTGTCCTTTCAGCTTTCAACACCAGCCCCGCGCACGCGGTGGCCCCYGGCAGCTCACCGTCCCCTGCACCCTTCCCAAACCAGGCACTCAGCATTGCAAGGCTCGAGGTTTGTACAAGTGAAGCAAACCCCATTCTCCAAGGCAGCAAAAGCAAGCCTTTACTCTCTTGCATTTAATCATAAAGTAACTTTTGAATATTTCTTGCTGTTTAAGATGACTTGAACCTCCGAAGACCGCTTCCAGCCACGTCCGAGGCACATCCAGCCTCGCGAGCTGTGTCGCAGACGGCTGAACAAGCTTCCCCGTGGGACAGGCAGCGTCTGCTCTCTGATCTCAGAACTTGCCTGGCTTTAGCTGCTGCTACTTTATACCTCTAGGCACATTTCATTTTATTTTCAGGTTTCTGTTTGTGCTGAACAGCAAGCGAAATGACAGGCATACATTCACACTGAAGATACAGAAGGTAAACCGCTGAGAAGTAAGAATTCAGTTTGTAAGTGTCACATTTAAAGGCACTTACAATGAAATTGAGGATAATTGTACTTTTTTGTTTTAACTAACAGATTACATTAAAATAGGAGCTTTCTTTTGTTTACAATCTTTCTTTACTTTTCAGTAGTTTGCAGCTATAAATTACTGCAAATAATATAAATACCAGCAAAACAGAAGCGAATTTACAGGAACAGCCAAATTGCTCTGGAAATGCCCGAGGTAGCCATGGRCAGGATGCCTCCTTGTACACACGCCTGGAGTTAAGCAAGGTTCAGAGATTTGCAGTATGCAAATATTTTTTTTTTTTTTTATTTTAGTGGAAAACCAAGATTACGTGTCAGCTTATTTATTGAATTGCGAGAAAGCCTGTCCTTAGTGAATGCCTAGTAAGCTTTCCTCTGTTTCTAAATAATTCAAGTCAGAATTTTGAAATTAACTTCTGCAATTAACTTCTGCAAAATAAAACCACTCAATTCCTGTGAGTGTGCCCCAGAACGTTATTAACTCCAGAAATAGTTACAGCTTGGTGGAATCAAATTTTAAGAGTTTTTCCACAGTCTTGGGGATAAGTAGAAGTTTTGCTTGACACACAATTGCTTGACATCAATTCTCTTCTCATTTCCATACTATCTTCAAATAGGCTGCGCAGCCGCTCGTCTCACGCCGTCCCTGAGGGAAACCCTCGAATCGCTCTCGTGCCCGTGGATGTCTCTTTCTGCACCTCTCCCTATCTTTTCCCTRGTATGTCAAATGTTTTCCCCAGCTTAAATGTGCATCTTTTAGAATATGCTAACTAATAATCCTCCAGCACTTCAACCATTGCCAAGGGTATGGTCACATCCCCGGCTCTGGGGGGAATTGCTGATGCTGAAGCTCACAGTGGGCTTTTCTACTTCTGTGACTCACTGAAAAATCTCACGCAATTCCCTGTTCTACTGGTGTTTGGTGCTCTGCTTAACATCAGCTAATTAACTAATTTTTTGTTTGTTTAAGAAAATTCTTAATTTTTTTAAAACAAAAATTTTTTTTTTTAAATTAAAAAAACTAACATTGTTTTCTTCTAGCTTCACAGAACTGAACCTGGAGTCAATATGGCCCATTTTGTAATACGTTCCATTTTTGGCCACTTCTTCCCACTGTCTCTTTTCATCCCGTTTTGAATCACCTGGAAATCCTGACCTCCTCGTGCTGCGTGGTGGGATGAACACAGAAGCATTTCTGGCACTACCGTAAACACTGTGGGTGCCGTCAGGTTGGCATCTTACCTCCTGCAAACGAGGGTTTGTCGTTCCTCGCTCATACGGTCCCGCAGGGAGGTTGCAGCAGTTTGCAGGGGTTTCTCCTGGTCCCTGCATCCGCGGGAAGGCGTAGGGGCGGTGGTGAGGAATGAGCGGGCAACGCTGCGCACGCGTGTCCTCCCGGTGCTTCTGAAGAAAAGGTTGCAATTCAAAAACTGTGTTTATTATTAGAAGTCAAATGGCCTCTGAGTGCCCTGAAGTGGCAGTTCTGCTGTTGGGAAGATCACTGTATTCCTGCCCTATTGTATCTGCTAGGGCTGAAGCTGAAGAGAAAATAAGAGGTTATTCTTCTGTCTGTCCAGGTCTTTTTCCCTGTGTTGATACAACCTGAAGAAACAAGCAGATGCGGCTCCTYGGTGGAATATCACGTACTCAGGAAGCCCAGGAAAAAGCACCACGGCCGGTGTTTTAGTAGGCAATGAAGTCCCACATCATAAAACACCCAAGCAACAGAAGAACTGGAGTAATTAGTAATTAAGTTCTCCATAAGGAAAAAAAAAAAAGAACAACTTCTCTACTGAGACTTCTAGGTAAGGAACAATTTAGAGAAAAAAGCTGCCATATAATTAGCAGGGGCTAGAAGAAGGGCCTGTGGGAAGTACCTGGTATTTCTCCTCACCCTGTTATTACAGCTGAAGAACATCAATGTTAAAAAACCCAACCAAATAAACAAACAAACAAAAAAAAAAAGGGAAACAGGCTCACTTTGTTCAGTACCACAATTCCATACTCAGGAAATATTTCCCATGTATAAATACAAATTTTAAGTATATTCCATTAAAAAAAAAGGAATAATATTATAAAGTATTTTACATAGCAGCTTGACCCAACGGTGGAAACAATGACTTCTCCCCACAAGGAGTTCTGACGCTTGACACAACTGCTTTAATACAAAGCATCCTTACATGCACCATCCCCATTCCTAACGACAAACAGATTACTGCAGAAGGAAAAGCAGAAAAAACCCATGAGGTAAAGTATATAGCCTAACACCAGCGTATCCGAGAGCAAACAGAGGCTGAGGAGGTGGGAGCTGCCGTTTCAGGCAGGAAACGCTCCGTGCGGGCACGGGGGTCTGGAGGGCAGAGGGTCAGGGCAGGTGGTTGGCACGCGGGCAGCAGGCTGCCCTGTACCGCAGCATCTCTGCAAAGTCAAGCTGCATTTACCATCAGCATTTCCAACCTCAACATCTGCTCTCCTCTAGTACCTTCCAAAATTTTAAGACAATATAGCTTGCGTTCTCTAGTGTGTTGTGGCATGTCATGATAACCTCACGACAAGGAAGAAAGCAGCTCTTCAGGGATTGCCAACAACGTCCCAGTGCTGCTTCACCCAAAGGCGTCAGGACGGGATGGAGCAGCCGGGTCTGTCAGGCACTGCTGAGGTGCAACCCCTGTCCCCTCCTCCCCACACTGCCAAAGCCCCACACCCCCTCGGGTCAGGTTAGCACTCCATGCTCTTTAGACAGCCCCAAGCATCCTCCTTGCCAAACATGATGTATCTGCTTCTCCTTAAAGGATACGACCTGGAGAAACAGAAGAGGTACAGAGCAGGGAAGGGGTCGGCAGGCTTGGGAAACAGGGCTCCATCCTCTACAGGAGAAAAGCAGATGAAACCACCTCCCCATCCCCTCCTGAAGAGGAAACTTTCCACTAGGAAGATGTGCAGAATATCTAAAAGGCAAGCAATGCGCTGGAAGTACAGCCGAGCATCTCGGGAAAGCTGACATTAAAGATTTCATGCTCTTAAGCCGAACGTTATTCCGAGGGAAACATGGCCATTTTGCAAACTTTGTTGCCAACTGGGAACCAAAGTAATGAGTGGTGTTTATTTGTATCCAGGGCATGAATTATGGGAATCTTTGAGGGTCACTTTTTTCACTTTTTTTTTTATAAAACTAGAGTTTTGAAGTCACTGTCAGGTCTTACATGCTTACAAACATAAGTAAAGGGACAGCTCTGTAGCTCCGGTAGTCCACRGATGGGCTGGACTGATGGGTGATTTCTGACTCTCTTGATGTGTTTTTAATTTCTCATCGCAAGTTTTTAACAACATATTTTAAAGTGGAAAACAATCACAGTGACCAAGCCGTATATTTAAATTGAATAACACGCACTTAGAGGGAAGCTAACAGCACTTCTAAACCCTAAAAGCAAATATCAAAACCCCCTTTTAGTCCAAATGTCACTTTCCTGAGCTGTTACATGAAGAGATTGCTCAAACTCAGCAGTTTGCTACCGGCAGCTACAAAGCAACGTACTGGGCAAAAAACAATTAAACAAATTGGACAGCAGCCCCCATCCCTGACACTCTCCCACAGTGCCCGGGGTGGGGAGATCCCAGCCACAGCGCAGCCGCCGGGGCCAGCGCCAGCCTGGGGGTCTCCCTGGCCAGCGCCGCTGCAGCCCCTGCCCCAGGCCACCGAGGACACCGCTCGGGTAGGGTAACTAAATGCATTTGGGGTGAAGGACGTGCTCCCAGCAGCTGTGCACACTGCAAAGAGCTTCAGAGATGGGCCGAATCCTGTCTGTGGGACCAGGGGGTGTTAGCCCTGAAGCGCACGGCAGCTGCAAAGAGCCTCCAGAGCATCCCCTCTGAGGGAGAGCTGCTCTGCGCAGCCAGCCCCGGGGACTGTCCTGCCTGCAGGCAGGAGCTGCCTGATCCTGGCAGCACTGCCCAGGGCTGGCCTCGCTGAAGAGGTCTCACAACTGATCCTCAGAAACAGAAAAAATTCCCAAGCAGAGAGGGGAGGGTGGTGATGCTGCCAAGAGAGAAGCACGCATCAGCTGGCCGCAGTCTGGACATTCAGACCAAAGCTTTGACCGGAGGGGTGTATGAAACGCCAGCAGTTAGCTCAGCTCCCAGGGACAGCCCCACGCACAGCCCTGGGGATGGTATTCACAAGCGTGCTTTAGTGCTTGGAGGGGCAAAGCACTACGTGTCAAGTGTGATTATAAACTGCCTTCTGCTGCCTGCCTCTCTCTCTGCATTTAACGCTGCGTCAAAGCTCACAGAGTAGCCCCAAGGCACCAGTTCTTACAGGATTACTGCTGGAGGAGTCCGCAACTCCCTGGAGCGGACGATTTGCCTGGAGCAGCAGCAGACCCCAAAGGGATTTGGTGCACCCACACGCTGGGGAGAGCCCCGAGCAGCAGCGATGGTTGCAGGGCAGGACCTCGCAGGAGAGGAGCTCGCCCTCTGCAAGCTTGTTATGATGCTCCCAGCGCGGCTGCCGGGCGGTCTGCACCAGCACCCAGGCAGCTGCCTGGAAATGCCAAAATCCGGGCTTTGGCCTCAGCAACAGACACCCCACAAGAGGCAGGAGAGCAGAAGCAGCCACTGCCCTCGTCTCCCAGCCCTCCAAGGGAGGGAATGCAAACGGGAGCAGGCAGAGGAGCAAGGAGCCTTACAAACCCCACAAGGCAATGAAAGATTTATACTAAACATCTGGGACAGAATAGAGCTATAGCTAACTGCTATTCTGATGAAGTATTAAGGAATATCTTTACCAGCACAATTCAAAACTTTGGATTCTGGAGCGCATCCACGCGCCTCGGGGTGTTTGCCTGCATCTGCTGTTGGGTGCGGTGTGCCCAACGAGACAGCCAGGTCTGGAAGCTGAGGTGGTCCCCTGGCTCAGGATGGTTTGGGGGTCACTCCAGAGACAGTGGGGGATGCATGAGTAGGGTAGGGCAAGAGGCACCGGCTCCAAATCCGACCAGATACGAGACAGGAAAAAAGTCACCATGAGAGGAGTAATGTGCTGGGACAAGGGGCCCAGAAAGATTTTGGGGTCTCCATCCTTAGAGATACTTCACCAGACAGGCCCTGAGCAGCCTGACCTGGCTTTCAGGCTGACTCTGCTTGAGCAGGGCAAGGGGCCAGGGACATCCAGGTCTCCTCTCCACCCAGGGTTAGGGGGTGATGCTGCAGGTCTGAGCACCACACCTGTGTTAGTGATGTGTTCTTGGAAGTGGAAATGAACCATTTCCATTAGTCCTGTACGAAGAAACCTTTAAAGCAGTAAAATATTTTAGTAGGAAACTGCTCCAAACAAATGTCTTCAGCAGACATAAGCGAGGCTCTGTAGACAGCTCTATTCACTGCAGCCAGGTACCCTGGAAACAGCAACCATGGCAGGAAACGAGACCCTTGCCGGCGTGATGAATGCCTTCACAGCATTACCCTCCCAAGAAAATCCATCACTGTCAAATTTCTCTTTTATATTATTGTTCACAGTAAGAACTAATTCTAGCCTGAGGGAGGACACCGGTGTGGTGGCCACGAGCAGCGGGTGCACTGCAGCCCCCACTCACCCTGCTGCCCCCCCCCCCGCACGCTGCAAGGTGCTTCCCCCCTCTTCCCCGGTCCTCTGCTTTGGGCAGGAACAGCAGATCCCACCTCTGCTCCAGCATCAGGAGATGCTGGTCAGAGTGTTTAATCATGCATGACCCACGCCACCATCACCAGACACAGGGGGCAGGAGTAGGGAGCATCACGAGCGTGACCCATCAGCCACAGCATCCAGGACGCGCAGGCGCAGGGCGCTGCGTTACGGGCGCAGAAGCACAGCAATTTTCACACTGGAGATTCTGTGCAGAGAGGGCTTTGTCACGTGTTGGTGCCGCTGACCAGATTCGATATTACACGGAGAAAATTAGCAGAGAAAACATCTGCTCATGACATCTTTTTGTAAATACTTACTCCTGATTTGGGAATTTTGGCAGGACTGCCTTGTTTGAAGTCATTAAATCCCTGAAAATGAAAACCTGAAAATTCAGCTCCTATTACATTGAAAAAAGATAGTAAAATCCATGTGCTTAACCAGGAAAGCTGAGAAGCGAGAAGACCGGACTGGGGAAGGATGGTAGGCACACGCTGATGCTGCAGTCCTCCTACAGCACTCGTTACCAACCACTCCTGAGACAGGATATTGCGGCAGTTGGACCTTCGTACAACTCTTAAAATGCTACCACTGATTTAAACAGAATAAAAATCTTCAGGTTTGTCTCTCCAGAGATGTCCAAGTTGTACACCAATTCAGGCCCTTGTAGAAGGATTTCTCTTTTCTCGAATAAACACTATACGACAACAATATGGTGAAGATGCTTAATCTTTAAACAGCCATGACCTAGAGGCTGTTACCTCAAAGGCAGTTGCTACCATCCACTTTGTACGGCTACGCTCGGTTTAAGCACACTATTCATTAGTGGCTCTCCCTGCTTCATTCATGCCTAGTCTGCAAATAACTCGGAGTCGTATTCCCAGGACAATAACTCGCTGAATGTTTTCTTGATCTATTGTTGAATGCATGAGGCTAAATTAGCCGTACTCCAGCGCTTCCCTCTAATGCTTTGGAAGGGCCAGAGAAGTCGGTAACTTTTAAATCAAACACTCTGAGGAGCTGCAGATTGCAAAGAGGAATTAACACCGACTTACACTGAGCAACCTTACCAGCGCAAGAGGTAACGAGAAATCAGCACGACTGTTCAGCATTATTAAAAGGTGCATACAAGGAAACAGAAATTACTTGGTGGTTGTTTTTTTTCCCCCTGTACTTTGTTGCTTAGAAACCACTGTAGATGAGGTTTTGGGTTTATTTAAAATAAAAAATAAATAAATAATAAATAAATAAAAAAAACCCCCAAAACCAAAAACCACAAACATGCTTTTCCACCATTACTTCTAGTAAGGATACGAGAGTGTGAATAACAGGAGCTTTATATGCCTGAATCCCATGGCCAGTCAGGTTAATGTAAAGAATTAAAGAATTTCCATTAGCATGAATAGATGATAGATCAGGATCTAGATGTCAAAAGTTTTATTACCATTGCTATATTCTAAGCATAAATTCTTTTTTCTTTACCCTGTTTACAGGAAATAAAATCTTCAGATTGTTTTGTTCTTTAGCCTTTAGAAAACTTAGAGTGAAACATGGAATAGACTTTCAGTAATAGCATCATCATTTAGCCCTGGCCTACATGTTTTCTGCTGTGATTGCTTTCCTTCCTGGTCCAAGTATCTCTAGAATAACTAAGAAAAACCCCAACTTTGCATTACTATTGCTCATGCATTTTGGGTTCAGGTTTGTTCTTCATCCATTGATAAGACTACTGATTTTAGGGGCAGAGTCTTGATCATCCTCTAATTGACAGAAGTGGAGATAGGTGGAGACATGAATTTATCTTTCTCCTGATCCCTCACAGATTTGTGTTCAGAGACGGGACGAGGACCGGGCACAGACCACTGCTTATTGCTGTACCCGTCTCACCTCTACGCTACTGGTAAGCTTGAAGAAATAACAGGGTTGCAAAACTACTTGAAGGAGGAAATATAACACTGCATTTAGGATTGAATTGTACCTTGATCCTACAGTATTCAAACCACCTCTTTATAGATATAAAAACTTCACAACATTGCTAGACAGGAAGTATTATATCCATTTCATATATGCTTTTTGCCTCCATTTGCCCATACAACAACTTCCCAAAGTCATGAAAATGGAAAGGAAAAAAGACCCCAAAGCCACCAGAATGGTGGCTCGATAATAACAACTTATTTTTCAGAATATAACTTCCAGAAGTGATTGGAGACAAGCGATACAAGATGCACTATAAACACATACAGGCAGAGAGGAGTCAGCTAGGACCAGCGTGAACTTTCTGCAACAAAAAGCTCTAAATCAAGGCAAGATTGCCCAAGGTGGGGTTGTGCGATGGAAAAGCAAGGTATGGTTTTCACTGCCTGCTGGGGAGAGAACACTCCCACAGCCACAGGAGCTCTGGCTGTCACCGTGGCTCGATGGCTCTCCCTGCCCGCGAGCAGGCAGGCTCCTGGGAAGTACGTGCATAAGGAACAGTGCGCGTGCACACACAAGTTTCCAAATAAAATAATTTGCCTCAGCATGCTGAAGTAGTTCACATTAAATATAAATTGCATTGCTTGCAGACATTACAAGAACCAAGCGTGACAGACCCACCTCTCCCTATCACCAAGTATTTCCGAGCGCAGAAAATATCCTTGTTTGCCTCTGGTGCGCCCTTTCAACCTGCACAAATTACAGTAAAAACTGAAAAAATGAATTGTTGCATGACCATAATTCTGTAGCCATTGAAACACAAAGACTTAATTGCAAGCAGCGCCGAGAGCGTTTTCAGAGCAGTTGCTAGAGCTGGTTACGTGAGCCGGAGGAGGGAAGGACAGGACCTCTTGGAAATTCCCAACTGCAATACCAAATTAAGAAGCAAGTTCTGCCAGACCCTACATGACTCAGAAATTAAGAAAAGCTGCTTAAGATTGCTTCTCAGCTCTTTGCTGCATCTCATCAGGTTGCTGTATACATTCACACCGTCTAAGACAACTGTGAAACCATGTATGAATGTTGAGAATATTTCTGTAACATTCTAATCTAGAACAGGATAAATGCTTTTATTATATTCTGAGATGACATCTGCCCAGAAAAGGAACATGTGTCTGCGCTTTGGGTGCTGAACTAGAATACAGACACTTCCCCCCACCCCCCTCGGTTCACCAAAGTAGAAATACCTTAAATTTGAGCAACTGGTGTACATTAACATCAGTTACGGGTGAGGAGGAGCCAGCATGCACAGAAGTGCCGCAGACAGACGGCTGCCTCCAGAGAGACGGATCCCTGTGCCTCAGGAAGCGCAGCAATCCATGATGTCTGCCTGGTTTACCACCATACTACAGGCTACAAAGCTGTTCAGAGTTTCAGCTCTCCACAGTCTAACCTGCTGTTTCTGAGAGAAGCGTTACTGATGGTTTTCTTTACTGCTACCTAATCAAAGGCTATCAATCATTTCAAGAATACAGTATTACTTCGGCTTTCAGTACGCCCCTGGGAAAGCCCACACCTGCCCCGGGGCATTGGGGGGGTGCTGGGGGTACACACATGGGTGTCCTCCAAAGGGTGGGTGCCACAAAATCTGGTACCAGAGAAAGATACAAATAAAGTTTGAAGGTATACATGTGTGCTTACTTAAAATCCAATACAGAAGCTTATATAGACTCCCACATAATTGCCTAAGTCATCCTCACTTAAAGTCACCCTTTCTTTCCCGCAGTAACTGGTTCAAATGAGCTCTGTGTAATCCTTCCCTGCAAGGTGCTTCCCAGTGCCTCACTCGTCCTCACGCCTCTGCTCCAAACCCCTCAGACACCAAAGTCCTCTCTGAAATGCTGGCACGTGGCAGCACAACAGCCTGACAAAAATAAGTTAATAAAATAGCAAGCAAAGCCAGCAGAAGGCACAGCCTGAGGTGTCATGCCGGTTTTAGGAGACAGAAATCTTGCAGGGAAACATATCTGGCATTGGTGCAACGTGCTGCCGGCCAGCAAAGGCATGCCCTGCTGATGGGGCTCTGCCACGGGCTGGGCTTACACCTGCAACAGGCACCAAAAATAAAAACAAAGAGCACAACAGCACTTTTTCCAGAGGTCAAGTCTCTAGGAAACCTCCTCTGCCAGTGGCACATCAGCTGGGCTCCACTGACGCCTTAAAATAAAAATAATAAAAATTATGCACTGCAGAATCTGTGCCTAAAGAAGAAACCTACAGTTTCAGCGTGGCGCTGCGTTGGTGCTCAGACCTAATTTCAGTAAAGGTGTCATGTATAGATATATGCAAAACCAAATCAAAATAGAGTTCTTCCACAGGCTAATCACCTAAAAATAATGAAAAACTGTATCTAGACATTTGTTGTAAACAAGCCTTAGTTTTCCTTCACATGGTTCAAAGTGGTGTTTCACCAGCCACTTATTCTTTCCCAATTTTCCTTTTCCTGCATGTCCAGAGAATTGTGCTGTCTCAGAATATATGTTGTTATAACTATCAGCTTTACAACAGAAAGCCATGAGCCATGAATTTTTAATGCCCTGTCTGGAATTCAGAGAGAGAGTGTGCTGCAGGAATGAAGCACCGAAACCCCACGTTTTGGTAAAAGCAAAGGCAAGGGTGGTATTTACTCTCTGAACACCCCAGTAGGACAGAGCTGCTTGGGAGAGAACTGACCACAGCTCAGGTGTGAAACAAAACAGGTCTTATAGGAGAGCAGGGCTTTATTTAACAGAATGAAATAAATCTGTTGAAGCAGTGAGACGGTCTGCAAGGTTTTATTTGCCTCTTTTCACTTCTGGCAGATACCAGGGCACTTCATTACCCTCTAAGCTTTATCAGCTTTGGAGAACAGTATCAACAACGCAGCCTTGCAGCTTGGAAGACTTGCAGAACGAGATAAGGCAAAGGATGCAGTAAAAAGGCAACGGGCAGCGCATGAAGAATTGATAGCTCCTCCACCAGTGCTTGCACACAGCCACCATAAATACCCCTTGGGCTATTAGGGATGACCCTGATAGCTTTCACCAACAATTTGTGCATGAGAAAATGCCTACCTAAATCAGCCAATTTCGAGGAGAAAAAAAAAAAAAAAAGATTAAAATTATTGATTCAGACTATGTTAGGGCCTTATGCAGGTTGTCTGCATTTAAAAGCTTCCTCAGCTCTGTTGAGGATGCTGAACTGCAGCCTCCTGATTGATGGGTTCGCACACGCTGCACTGCAGCACCAGCTAACAAGACTGAGATTCACTTTTCAGCTAACAAGATCAGAAAGAGACAGGTCTTTTTTCCTCTGTCCCAGAGAATTAGGATCACTGCTAGATGCTTCGTCTCTGCCTAATGCAAAGGAAAGGGGGGTTAAGCCCAGCTCTGCAGGAGCTGCCTGCCCGCTGGTGCTGCGGCTGGATCCATGGCATCGGCCACGATATCCATCCTGGCCCCACCAGCAGGGCAGAGAAGGTGCTCCGCGGCTGGGTGGGAAAAGGCATTTCCACATTCCCCCAGTTTCAGTCTCTCCCTCTCTCTCACTCCAAACACCGCTGGGAAGAAAAGACCAAATTAAAGCTCCTGCTGCAGCACCAACACCACAAACAAGGGCTGTCAGAATGCTCTGTTTTGTTCAACCTGAGTTGCTATCTGTATATCTTAAATCCTTTAAATCTTTATACAGAAAAGAAGTATTTTGATGCGTTTTTTTAACCCCCAAAAATGCCCCAAAAAAACCTTTAAATCAAATAGCAGTAGCAAACTATTTCAACAAAAGTTTACAGAACTTCTCTGGTCCATTTAACTACCACAAAGTTTTATTTCCCACAGCCCTAACAGAGCCAAGTAACAGCTGTGCCACTCATTACAGGCTTCCCTCTACTCTGCCTTCTTCTTTGTAATGGAGAAATATAGGACGTAAGAAAAATAGGGCACTATTAACATTGAACAGCTCTTTGAGGAAGCAAAGGGATTCTGATTTGTCAGCAAAAACGTTGACAGAAAATCCAAAGCTGTTGAAATTACCAGTGTTTCACAGTGACTATTCTGCATTAATTCACCTATTGAATTTATTATGGCAAGATAATTAAAGGGAATTATCACAACAAGATAATTAAAGGAAAAAGCATTACGTGTACTATCAGAGAAGCCTCAGGACACACTTTTGTTAAGGTATAGCTTGAACTATGTTATGGCCTACATTATATATCTGCTATATGTTATAGGCCACACCACAGTATTTTGGGAATTAAAGAGTTAAGAAAAAAATCCCTGTCTCAGGAAGAAAGTACACCTCCAGTAAATAAAGTAACAGATATTTCTGCAACGCTAATGTATTATTTATAGCTGCTTTAACAAGCCACTGTATAAATATTTCTAAATGGCTTTTCCTAAGAGGAAGATACTACATCAAACATACATTGAAGGGTTTTGGGGGTTTCTTTGTAATGTTATTCAAAGGACGAAACCATCTGAAGTTTAGAAATTTGCTGCTAAACCTTGGTTTTTAATTATACACATGGGGATGAGATATCCATCTGCTCCAAGATGCTTCGTGCAGCAGAAGGGATTTCAGGGGGCTCTGCCGAGGATGCTGCCCGGAAAGTGCGGTGCTTTGCGGGTCGGTGGGAGCACCAGTCCCACGCCTGCGTCACCCCCAGCCGCGGGGCAGGGACCCCACGTCCCCTCTGCCGGCACAACCGCAGCCCACCTGCCCTGGAAGCATCCCGTGTCAGAACAGGGAGCGCTCCCTGCACCATAACCTAATCCAAAGCCTTACAGCAAATGCCTTCAAAACCAGCTCTGCTCCTAAGTCACTTAATCACTTTTTAATTCTGATTTCCACTGATTTGCATAAACATCTGTTAAACGCATTCCTCTTGCGCAGAAACTTTGACTACATGCCAATGGCTCTACTTGGATTTAGATGCTAAATTCTCAAGGATACTGGGGCCTGATTTCAGACGTGTCAGCAGGTGTTAACTGATGTATTATTTATTCATTAAATAATGGCTTCTGACTCCCTCCCCGCAAAGCCAGGAGCAGCCATAGATGCTCTTGCTCAGCATCATGCTTGGTGGCCTCCTCCGCAGCAGGGATGGAGCCAAAGCATGCCACAGCTCTGCTTCAGCCTGCTTTTGCTCAGCTTCCCCACTGCATCAGGGTTTCCCAGGGGAGACAGGGAGAGATGGAGGGTGCCCAGGACTTGCCACATGTTATAGCCAGGTCCAGAGGCTGGGAAGCACCTCCAGATGCTGTTATTTATTAACTCATATAGCAGCCAAACCAACAGAAGTCTAACCTAGTTCTTTAAAGAAGGTCATTCAATGGCCAGCTGAGGTTAAAAGGCAGGAGGTTTGAACTGGTGCCCCCAAAAAGGGTTGACGAAGCTGCAGAAATGGTTTTGCTGTTGTGCCTGGAAAGCAGGAGCACAGAGCGGCGAAGCAGCGTGCAGTGATGCAGCACCATGTGGGGCCCACCACGGAGACAGCGCAGGCAGCTCTGCCCCCCACACCCCCAAGCCCAGCCCAGCATCCCACCAGGTGGGCACACATGTATTGATGATGGCAAGAATGGCATCTCTGCTCAGATCTGATCACATACGAGCATTGCACTTTTTATTATTTTTGTCTTCACTCCTTTTATTCTGTCTCTTATCTATTGCTTCTTAACTTAAAAAAAAAAGGTAGTTATAAAGCTAGCACAGCATGGCTGTTTCCTGTGCATCACTCCTGTGCCTTAAATGCCTTTCAGAAGCAGTTCCTGTACAGCCTGACATTGATTCATCTTCATCTGCTCTCGAAGAAAGCAGTGAGGCCATGTGCCAATTCAGATGTGGACTAATGGAAGCCACCTTTAACCTTGCTCTTCTTTTTTCTTTTCCTTCTATGAATACATTTGTCTTGTTCAGTCCTCAAGGAAATAGGATCAGATTTAGTAATCAGCATATCAACCAGCTTTTCTTCTTTCCTCGAACAAGGAAACTATTTTAATGACCTCTAAAACTACCAAAGGGGTTTCCCCTGTGAAAGCCTGTTTTGGCTAAAAGGGAAATGATAAAGGAATCCTAAAATGAAACCATTACTTAATACATGTACATGCTTTGAAAGCTTCTTTCTCACCATTACTTGTAGCACAGGTTTTTGCAGGAAACAGATTTTTTTTTTTTTTCCCAGAAGCATGAACCAGACAGATCAGCCTACTGAGGACCCTGACACACATCTTAACCACAAACTCACTCAAGCATCACTTCTTCTGTTGGAATTGGGATGAGGGGCTTGAAAACTGCAAATTGAGAAGCAGTTGGCCACAGGGATGTAGGCTCCCAGGTCTGCTCCTCTCCCAGCCCCGACCATGTGCTGTGGCTCTCCCGGTCCCCAGGGTCACCTCCGGGCTCACCCCACCACCTCTGGACACCACGCCGGCAGCTCAGCCTGTGCTCTCACCCCAGGACAGGAGCAGGAGCTCCCAAGAGCCATGAGACCCACTGACCTTCTTCATGGGAAGGAGGGTCCACCCGGAGGGAAGTTCCATTCTTAAAACCACATCTGCGGGATCAGGAAAAAGCACTGGCCACCCAGCTGGTGCATGCACAAGTTGGTCATTCAGAACCTCAAAGTGTTGAAGATGGAGTTGAGCTGCTGTAGCAGGAGGTCACCGAGGTGGTGGCTGGCAGTCAGGGAGTGCAGTGGCTGCAAGCAGGAGACTTCCATGAAAACCCAAGCACAGTGGAAGAGATGCAGCCGAGCTTTGTCCACCGTGGTGTGTAAGTAACACAAACTGTGTTTTGCTCCTGACTCAGAACAAGAACAGGTTTCATGTCTGAATTCTGTGTGCAAAACTGAATTCCTCCTCTTCCCATCCCTGGCCATGTAGAACATCCCCTAGAACTACAGACTGAAAGAAGCTGAGGTCCCCAAAGAGGCTTTCTCATTTAATTGCATGAAATATTTAGAATGCAGATCGCTTTTGATACATTTTCTTTTTAGCATCATCATTCATCCATTTTATTGTTGCTATTTCAATGGAAACTCTCTTGAAATTGCAGCTACATGGCTGAATCCTGGCTGTGGTGCAAAGACAAAGTTGGGTCCATGAGGTCAGCTGTACTAGTTTTATTTTCAGTCATTAACTACCAGTGCAAACTGCATATTGAACAGAGAAAGCCCAATTTTGTCTGTGCATGCCTGACAAATGGTGTTACTCTACCTAGAGAGAAACATAACTGATCAGAGCAGCCATTGCCGGAGGGCATGACGCACTTCAGAGGGCTGAGCATCACCTAAATAAAATACAAAACCACATTATCAGGGCAGACCTGACATTACGCGGAGACAGATTTTGTTCCTGAAACAGATTTAGCTTGAATTTTTGCCCTTCTAAATACCAGCATTCATCAGGTTAGGTTATTTGCCAATGCATAATAATTCCACATAAAGACTATTAGGGAGGTTGCAGTGAACCGATTAGCAAGAAAGCAAACCCATGTTTTGAACAGCAAGACAGAACATCACTGGCACATCTCCCGCTTCTCCCCATTTTTGGCCTTGCCAGAAGCAAGCAGACAGGAAAAATGAAAGGGAAACAGCAGCTGTTGGGGTCTGTGGGCTCTCTTTCCTGTGCAGGTTATTATAAATATTACATTAGAAACATTAGTGAGACCACACATAACGGCAGCTGGCCCAGAACATTTAAGCCTCGGGCGTGAAATGGAGACACAGCAAAACATTCTGGTGCGAGGATCAGCCCCCGCTGCTGCAAAGCGAGAAATTAGGAGGAAAAGGGAATCTTCCTTTGTTCTCCCAGCTTCAAAGCTGGGAAACTTAACACCAGTCCGCTGCAGTGGCAAGAAATTACGAGTGACTAGATTCTTGGGAAAAAAACTTGGGAGATAAAAGCAGAGATGAAGAGACATTTAAGGGGGATTGCACGGCTGCAGGAGCCGAGCGCTCTGCTGCCCAGGGAGGGGAGGGTGCCCCGCGGAGAGGTGGGTGCAGCTCCCCAGGGCACAGCCCAGCCTCCCCGCCATTCAGCAGGGCTGGAAAACAGCGTCCGTTTCTTTGCTCCATCCTCCGCTTTCCCCAAAGCCCCCAGCGCAGGCAGCTCAGAGCAGTCCAGAAAGCTTGGGACTCACATGGAAAAGAAAATTGGCTATAAAACATGTGCAAAAAGCTAGTTTCTTTGATCATTCTCATTTTTATTGAGGGTTTTTTGTTTGTTTGTTTTGTTTTTTTTTTCACCTCTCCATTCATACCATCACGGAGGTTGCGGTGGTCGCAGTAAGAGATCTTTCTTTTTGTATTTTAACGATTATTGTTCAACAGTCAGTGTGTGCTGTAGAGGAATGGCTGCTTCACAGGTTATCCCGTCTGGGTGAAGCTTTCAGAGTCAATGGGAGTAATAAATGGCATAAATCTGTAAAATTAAGGCCCATTCGATTCCACTGAAATTTGTCATCCATGAATCTGTAGGGGAAGCACTGGAAGGTGCAGACGAAGATAGGAGCTTTATTGCAAGCACTGACCACAGGTCCCCCGAAAGGGCTTTTGGTTTGGGGTTTTTTTTGTTGGTGTTTTTTTGTGTTTGTGTTTTTTTTTTTTTTTTTTTTTGGTTTTTTTTTTTAAAAGTTAGATTACTCTCTCTGTGGAACCATAAAGTTGCCTCTCACATTCATTGCTCTTCCTAAAAAAATTGCTAAGCACAGAGCAGACTAAATACAATGAAGCAGATACGCCCAAGAACCAGAAGAGGGGGAAAAATCAAGTTTAAGAATGATAGAAGGACTTTGCCTTAATGTCCACAGGAAAAAGAAAGCAATCACTCCAGAGGACCTAAACATGAACAAGTTTCCATCCAGAATGGATACACACAGCTAGGTTACAAAGCGAGGGGAAAAGGGGATTTTCCAACGGTAACACTGACAGATGCTTACAGAAGAGACGTGGGAGCTGCCACAATTTTAAAAAATGAAAGATAATGAATGTAAGCAGCAAAGAGCCTTTGTGTGATTTTACATTTTGCTTTTTAAAAAGAAAACTAGCAAGTGAAGATTAAATTAGGATGGGAACAATAATGCCACAAAAACACCCTAGCAAGGAAATTAAGGCAGAAGCAGTTTGAAGGAGGAAGCACATCACTGTTTCAAACACTAGACGTCTCCCAGCGATGGCGGAGATTTCATGGTGGGTCCCGCTCCTGCAGCTTCGGCACTTTTCCCGAGGGCAGGGGGAAGGCTGAATGTATTGCAAAACACCCTTCTGTCTAAAAATGAATGAGGTAATCAGAAAACTAAGAGTAGAGTACTTTAAGGTACAATTTTCTTCAGAAGTAATTACTATTACTATTAACAGGTTACTGTATCATTTTGCCCTAGTGATCTTCATTTTTCTCCTTTCCTTTTTTATTTTTTTCTCTAGTTATGAGTAAAAATGGTCCCAAGATTCACATGACTAACTGAACTATAGTTTGACCTAACCCAAGATAAATTAGAACAATAATTACAAAATCCCTCCCAAAATTCTGAATTAGATCACCCGCTACCACAGCAATGAGCACCACTAACGAGCTGGGAGAGACCTTGCCTTCCAGCCCAAGCTCAGTCGGAGCAAGGATTTATCTGGCAAGATTAAAGAAATCGTACTTCAGGAGAGAGGGAAAGCATCGTGCCGTTAACAGCGGTACTGCACAGCAAAGGTGCGGGTATAAACAGCATCGAATTAGCTTTTGGTCTCATTTCCTTAATGATGCCAAGTTTCTGAGTTTAATTGGTCTTTCCAGTGAATCACTGCAGGCTCAGCTCTTGCCTCCTATTGCTCCTAATGAAATGTTTCCTTGTCACAAACCCCACCCAAATCATCACATTACTCAAAGACAGCTGGACACCACAGATAGGTTTGGGACCTTTATTTGCCTCTTTGCCCTACCTGCTCTAGGAGGAGCACACCTGAAAATGGGGCACATACGCTCCAAGGCAGTTTTGACACAGAGCCCCCCATCCCTAGTTCTGGGCAACCGTGTTGTTATTGAATTGAGCCACTTTGGCTCAACAGAAAACACTGTGGTGTACCAGATTTGGAAGCGATGCACAGGAGAAGAATTTCCAAGAATATTCAACTTCTTTTTGTTTTGGGTTGGGTTTTTTTGGAAGTCCCCAGCTGTTCCTGCTGAGCAACAGGGCTGGATTTTGAAGATTTTTTTATTTCTCTCTGAGCTGTCAGCAGTACATGCAGTGATCTCTGAACTGTGACATTTTCTCCTTGGATGCGTGTTTCCACAGTGGCAGTATCAGGAGAAACAGGAGTCAGGCATCAGCAACTAAGAAATTCAATAAGGAAAATAAGAGCGTTTGGCTGTTCTTCTAGCACTACCGTGCAGCTGGGAGAACCCCAGACATTTAGCCATCTACATACAAATGCTGGCTTAGTTTTCTAAAATCCTTGTTAAACACTCGCTGTAAGCTCATGCGGCAGCGATAGCGCACAGAGGGCAGGTAAATCTGGCAGCTCGTAGCTCACACCCGCTGCAGTTCCCTCTGTGGCTCCTCCACTGACCCCAGACCAGAGGCTCCTGCCTTGGGAGCTTTGCACCTCCAGTAGAAAGAGACCCACTTCCTTGCATTTAGCTCTCTCCTGCTCTTGGACAACGCACTTCTAAACACATCATGCTCAAATAAACATACAACACAAAAACACTGTTTAAGTAACACAAAAGCAATCACCAGACAGTAATATTAAGCAAGAAAATGCCTAAGGCTACTATAGCTATTGAGAAGTGTCTTGGAAAAAAAGAAAGTCCATGCTTTAACCCTTTCATCATACCACTGAAACCTGGAGCATCAACGTGCAACCCTGAGCACTGCTCTAGGCACCAAGATACCAAATTCTTGCCATGACTTACAGGAATTTAGATATTGCCAGCTACTTCCACTTGCAAAGCAAAAAAATAGAGAGGTTTATATTTGGGTGGGGAGAGTAATGGATTGACTCAAGCACAACGCTTCAAGAGCGTTTTTCTCTGAAACTGAGAGACTAACCAAAAGAATAAACAATGTCCTTTCTCTTTTCTGTGTGAAAGAAATTCTTATCATTCATTACTCTCCGCAGCAGTTTGCTGTTTCAGCATAGTAAGGAAGAACATAAAACCTAGTTATGAAGACACTGCTGTGGTTGTTCCCTTCAAGTTTAGTGGCCGAATTCCCAATTACTTCATTAAAGTCAGGATTTTACCCATAGAACAGGAAAGAAAATGGACATTAAAAAAAAGGAAGAATGAAGAGACATCAAGGTTCTTCAGTAGGGAAGATGAACGCAACTGTTTTTTCTTTCATTTATTGGGAACAAGATAGAACAAGTCCTTCTTATGGAGAAAGAAGAACTCGGCGTACAGCCACAGACTATTGAGTCCCTCTTTGAGCCCTGGGGTCAGAGCTTGCCAATGCCCCCACGCACTGGAGAACATCCCTGCTCAGCACTGCACACACGTGCGCTGCCATAGCCCAAGGAGACCCCTGGGACCATGCTGCCGGCACCCCCCCGCCTGCTACCTTACACAGGCAAGCAAGAGACAAGCATTGCAACTGGCTGCAAGAAGGGATCAGTCCAATGCAATTTATTGCTGGGCTTCTGCTGAGTTGCTCTGCGATGCGCCGTGCAGGAAAGTCATAACAGGATTTTGTTTCTTCACAGCTGCTACACCCTTCTCAAAGTAATTCCCACAACCGAATAGGTATCCATGCAACAGGGACTAGAGAGGATGTGAAAAGCAATTCTAACTGCTATTGGGTTGTACAGGTTCATCCAGATCCTGTGCTACAGCCAAACTTCACTCGGCATAAGTCAGGAAAAGAAGAGGATGCAGGGGAAGGTGTAACTACATCATCTTGTTAATGACCTTATATCGCTCAAGGAGCTCCCCAGCAGCCAGGCAAGAGAGCTCTGCACAGCAAGCCAGCCCAAAGAGAAATATCAGACAAATGAGAGAATGTGGCAGAAACACAACCACCCAGGGCAGTTGCGGATGAGGACTTCTAGTAAAAATATTCAGTACCGTGGTGGGGCTCAAAAGAGAAGTCTCCAGTTTGGGACCAAATCATCTTTCCTTCATCCAGGCTGTCCTGTCAGAGCTGATGGAGAAACTCTTAGCTCCATATCTGGCAGCATTAAGAACTTTAAAATCTTGCGTGCTGAAATCTCCATTTACAGGAGAGTAAGCTTGTGATGAACAGGGAGTGCTCGACTCCCATATTTTGGCAAATCTTGAGAGAGCATTTGCATTTGATGACAGCTGAGATGCATGGCACTGTTACAGTCAACAGACCATGTGATACTCAGTACAGAGTATTAATCTGAAGTCTGGATAACACAGGGATTCATATCACAGAGATATCAATTCCACCTATAATTTTCTATAGAAAATAGCCCACATGCGATTTTCATAATGCCAATTAAACTAGGACTCCCATTTATTAAACTGGATTAAAAAACATTTTTTGCAAGCTCTGCTAGTGGTCCTTAAGTACCTTTACAGCCTGGACAGCATTGATTTCAATGCTCCAGACTCTCACAAGACAGCTGCACTCCTGACACACATGGCACGTCCTCACCACCCATACTCTCACTGAGTTTGTGATTTACTGGGCTGGTTTGGTGCTGCAGTGACAGGCTGGTTCCCAACCCCCAGGACAGTCATTGCCACACCGATTTCAATGAACTCCTTTTGGATTAGCACACCTCTGCTTCTCCAGATCCTTCACAGCTGTAAGACAGCACACAAAACCTGCCAAGGAAAGGCTGCAGCACAGGGATGCTCACCAACAACTCTCCCCACTTCAGCAGTAACAAATTCACTGCCCCCATGGGAGCTTCTCTCACTCTTTTCCCACCTCACAGATGAGCAGGTTCCTCCTCCACTTCAGACGACACCTTTAAGGATGAACAATGGTGCTGCTTCATGGAGGGCAGTTACTGCTATTAACTGCTGTAGAACATAAGTTAATATGGCAAATAATTCATGTTACCAAGTGCACTGATAAGGCACTTAACAGTAATAAAAATAAGAATAAAATTACTCTACAGCAATAAAACATTAGTTTAAGAAGTCCATCAAGATGCAAACAGCCACAGAGGCATAAAATTGTTTCAATCAACTGCCAAGAAAGGTTTGGTTTCTTTGATATTGGTTTTTTTGTTGTTGTTGTTTCTCTCAAAGTTGCCAACTGGCAAAGCAAAAGCTTTACATCAAGTGGAGACTCATTTATGTTGCATTAAAAGGATGGAGGTAAGGGTTAATTTTCTCTGCCAGATCAATGAGTGCAGCTCCCTTTTAAAGCCATAAGTCTGTAGGTGAACAAAAATCCTCACCCTAAATGCTGGCACCGACTGTTCACTGGGTGTTCACACTTGCTGCTTTTTGGTTTGGGTCTATAAGTACAGAGGATACAGAGCAGCACACAGCTGTTGGCTTGGCTTTCCGTAAGGCACATGGGTGAGCTGATGTAGGCTGAGCTGGGTAGAAGTGTCATGCACAAGCTTCACATCTAAGTAACACTGCTGCTATGTGACGGAGTGTGCACAATATCAGTATTTGTACACAAACTTCCTGTTGAGAATATGTTAAAGATACTAAAAATTAAACCAAAAACTCATTGTTGAAAGACCTGAGTGTAGAAGTATCCTCATATGAAATTTGGAAAGAGTGATCTGGACAAGTTAAAGATATTGAAAAGCCCTGGTTTTGCCAGCAATAAGACCACGAGCTGGGACTGCTAAATATTAGAAATGCAGAATACAAGTTTTGTCTAGTTTTTCAAACTAGGAGACCAATTTTAAACTGGATCTTGGAACGCATGGGAAATTTTCAAAAGATGCTCATTACATGATAATGCAAGTAATATGTCTACACCTCTTCCTAAAACTGAAAGCTGACATCAGCCCTCATGCACAAGAGACGACATCCCAGCTGAAGCAACAGACAACTTGGGCAAGGAGCATCACCTCAAGTTACACATTTCTTGCGCACTGCTTTTTCAGAGTTGTGAGTAAGATGAAGGATTTGAAGGGAAAATTCTCATTGGAACTGCTCAGCAGTGATAACTTGTACTGAGGAATGATCTGGCATGGAGGGCAAGGAGGCCCAACTGCAAGAAGGGGTTAAACTGTCTGGAAGCAGGAATACCAGAGACAGAAGGGAGTGAAGTTTCCCTTGGTGATGAGGTAAGAAACAGCCTCAACATTGTCTTGTAGCCATCCTGGAATGGGAGGCTCAGGGGCCACCTTTGGGCAGCAGAGCTGGGCTGGGGGATGGACCCGGGGCTGGGCTGAGGTGCCTCATGCTGATGCTCACAAGATTGGTGCTGGTGCAAGTGGACATAAGGAATCTGCGTGTGACACATCTTGGCAGACTCCATGTAAAACCGTGTATTGTGGTAGGAGTCTGCCCAATGCATTGTTCGTTAAGTTTTTCTTTTATATTTAAGTACAAACATGTGTTTAATCCACCTCAAAGGGTACCATAAAAGTTCCCCAACAGATTGATCCAGTTATGCGGAAAAGACAACTCTTGCCCTGCCTTGCTAGGCTTTTACAATAAGAGATCTGCTCCATGTACTGCTGGGAAGGAAAGGCAGGGGGGGAAGGTTGGACTCTGGTCAGCTGGAGCTTTTCTGGATCTTTCCTCTGTATTTTACTGCTTCATCATGAGGTCATTCAACTGAGTTGTACCTTGCACTGCCGCTCAAAGCACAGGCATTAAAACCACAAGGCAATCTCTACTGACGAAAGTCTTCATGATGAAGCTGTTAGCATTACAAAACCAAGTGACTTCTCCTTAATACGATTCAAAATTTATTAACTACAGATTCCCTCACGTAAGAGGATCAAATCACCACCTTTGAGCAGCACCAGGGGCATTTCTCACTAGGCTACATCTCTCCTACTACCCAGTATTCATCAGAGCACCTCACCTGTTCTAGCACCAGTTATCAGCTCTGATCAGTGAGCACTGATTGCTCCAGACTCCCCCTCCCCTATCAGCCAGGGACCTCAAAACCCCCACATACCTCCAGCAATAAGCTGACTAAAGACCAGGTACCTTTCTTAGGTATCTTTACTTGGACCATATCCGAGATGCCTGTGTTACCTGTATCAGGGACCATGCAGTACAGCATCCTGCCATCCAGAGCTGAAAATCCACACATTTTCTGTCCTTTATTAAAACCTGAGAGTCCATACTATTGGCTATCATACATGATGCACTTGCTTTATTACTTTATTCATATGTTAAATGCACAGTCAGTCACTCTCAGCAATGTTTACTCAGTTCTGAATGCACATTTAAGTGACACAGTAGGACATCTCTGTGTTTGTACATGTGGTGGGTTGACCCAGGCTGGACACTGGGTGCCCACCAAAGCCGCTCTACCACTCCCCTCCTCAGCTGGACAGGGGAGAGAAAATATAATGAAAGGCTTGTGGGTCGAGATAAGGACAGGGAGATACTCACCAATTACCATCACAAGCAAAACAGACTCGACTTAGGGAAGTTAGTTTAATTTATTATCCTACTCTGATTTGATTGGTAATGAGAAATAAAACCAAATCTTAAAACACCTTCCCCCCACCCATCCTTTCTTCCCAGGCTCAACTTCACTCCCAATTTTCTCTACCTCCTCCCCACAGCGGCACAGGGGGACAGGGAATGGGGGCTGCAGTCAGTTCATCACACATTGTCTCTGCCGCTCCTTCCTCCTCAGGGGGAGGACTCCTCACACTCCTCCCCTGCTCCAGCATGGGGTCCCTCCCATGGGAGACAGTCCTCCATGAACTTCTCCAACGTGAGTCCTTCTCACAAGCTGCAGTTCTTCACAAACTACTCTAGCATGGGTCCCTTCCACGGGATGCAGTCCTTCAGGAACAGACTGCTCCAGCGTGGGTCCCCCACAGGGTCACAAGTCCTGCCAGCAAACCTGCTCCAGCATGGGCTCCTCTCTCCA